>CM050324.1:14574044-14600044 GCA_027475135.1 Bactrocera correcta
GTGCATTCAGAAGAATTCCGTAATGTTATAATTTTATATTTAGGTATAAATTCGATTTTCTTGTATTTGCACATTTGGCAATCGATATCGAATTGCTTTAAACCATTAGTTTAACGTATTTAAAATAATTAGCCCTCCTTAACGTATTGAAGGTGATACAAAGCCATGGCGGCATAACGGCAGTGCATTCAGAAGAATTCCGTAATTTTCTATTTAGATATAAAGTCGATTTTCTTGTATTTACATATTTAGCAATCGATATCGGAATGCTTCAAATCATTAGATTAACATATTTAAGTTAATTAACCCTCTCTATCTTACTGAAGTCTACATAAAGCCTTAACGGCATAACGGCAGTGCATTTAGAAAAATTCCATTATCTTATATTTAGGTATAAATTCGATTTTCTTGTATATACACATTAAGCAAGCGATATCGAATTGCTTCAAATCATTAGTTTAACTTATTTAAGTTAATTGACCTTCTTTATCCTACTGAAGTTTACATAAAGCCATAACGGTATAACGGCAGTGCATCTGGAAGAATTCCGTAATCTTATATTTAGGTATAAAGTCGATTTTCTTGTATATATATATTTAGCAATCGATATTGAGATTTTTCAACTCATTAGCTTAACATAATTAAGTTAATAAACCTTCTTTAACGATCTGAATTTGGCATATAGCCACGGCGGTGTTACGGCAGTGCATTTAGAACATTTACGTAATCTTTTATTTAGGTATAAAGTCGATTTTCTTTTATATACACATTTAGATATCGGTATCGAAATGCTTCAAATCATAAGTTTAACATATTAATTTAATAAACATTTTTTAGCTTACTGAAGTCTACATAAAGCCTTAACGGTATAATGGCAGTGCATTTAGAAGAATTCCGTTATCTTATATTTAGGTATAAAGTCGATTTTCTTGTATATACACATTTAGCAATCGATAACGAAATGCTTCAAGTCATTAGTTCAACATATTTAAGTTAATTAACCTTCTTTAACGATCTGAATTTGGCATATTGCCACGGCGGCATTACGGCAGTGCATGTAGAAGAATTCCGTAAACTTTTATTTAGGTATAAAGTCGATTTCCTTTTATATACACATTTAGATATCGATATCAAATGCTTTAAATGATTGGTTTATCATATTAAGTTAATAAACATTTTTTAGCTTAATGAGGTCTACATAAAGCCTTAACGGTATAACGGCAGTGCATTTAGAAGAACTCCGTAATGTTATAATTTTATATTTAGGTATAAAGTCGATCTTGTTATATTTACACATTTAGAAGTCGATATCGAAATGCTTCAAACAATTAGTTTAACATATTTAAATTAATTAACCTTCTTTAACGTATTGAAGTTGATACAAACCATGGCCGCATAACGACAGTACATTTGGAAGAATTCCGTAATCTTATATTTAAGTATAAAGTCGATTTTCTTGTATATATGCATTTAGCAATCGATATCGAAATGCTTCAAATCATTAGTTTAACATATTTAAGTTAATTAACCATCTTTAACGTATTGAAGGTGAAATAAATCCATGGCGCCATAACGACAGTAATTTGGAAGAATTCCGTAATCTTATATTTAGGTATAAAGTCGATTTTCTTGTATATATGCATTAGGCAATCGATATCGAAATGATTCAAATAACTGGTTTAACATATTTAAGTTAATAAACCTTCTTTAATTAACTGAAGTTAACACAAAGCCATGGCGGAATAACGACAGTGCATTTGGAAGAATTCCGTTATCCTATGTTAAAGTATAAAGTCAAGCTTCTTGTACTAGCACATTTAGCAATCGATATCGAAATGCTTCAAATCATTAGTATAACATATTTAAGTTAAATTACCTTCTTTAACCTACCGAAGGTGACATGAAGCCATGGCGGCATAACGACAGTGCATGTAGAAGAATTCCGTAATTTTATATTTAGGTATAAAGTCGATTTTCTTGTATATAAACTTTTAGCAATCGATATCGAAATGCTTCAAATCATTAGTTTAACATATTTAAATTAATAGGGCTTCTTTAACGCACTGAAGTTAACATAAAGCCATGGCGGTATAACGGCAGTGCATGTAGAAGAATTCCGTAATCTTATGTTTAGGTATAATTTCGATTTTGTTGTATATACACATTTAGCAATCGATGACGAGATGCTTCAACTCATTAGTTTAACATATTTAAGTTAGTTAACCTTCTTTAAGGTATTGAAGTTGATATAAAGCCATGGCGGCATAACGGCAGAGCATTTGTAAGAATTCCGTAATCTTATATTTAGGTATAAAGTCGATATTCTTGTATATACACATTTAGCAATCGATATCGAAATGCTTCAACTCATTAGTTTAACATATTTCAGTTAATAAAATTCCTTCAACGAACTGAAGTTGGCATAAAGCCATGGCGGCATAACGGCAGTGCATGTAGAAGAATTCCGTTATCTTATATTTAGGTATAAAGTCGATTTTCTTGTATATACATATTTAGCAATCGATATCGAAATGATTCAAATAAACAATAAACCTTTAATGCACAGAAGTCTACATAAAGCCTTAACGGTATAACTGCAGTGCATTTAAGAATTCCGTAATCTCGTATTTAGGTATAAATTGGATTTTCTTGAATACACACATTTAGCAAGCGATATCGAAATGCTTCAAACCATAAGTTTAACATATTTAAATTAATTAACCTTCTTTAACGTATTGAAGGTGATATAAAGCCATGGCGGCATAACGGCAGAGCATTTGTAAGAATTCCGTAATCTTATATTTTATTATAAAGTCGATTTTCTTGTATATACTCATTTAGCAATCGATATCGAAATGCTTCGAATCATTAGTTTAACCTATTTAAATTAATTAACCCTCTTTATCTTACCGAAGTCTACAAAAGCCTTAACGGTATAACGGCAGTGTCTTTAGAAGAATTCCTAATCTTATATTTAGGTATAAAGTCGATTTTCTTGTATATAAACTTTAAGCAATCGATATCGAAATGCTTCAAATCATTAGTTTAACATATTTAAGTTAATTAACCCTCTTTATCTTACCGAAGTCTACAAAAGCCTTAACGGCATAACGGCAGTACATTTGGAAGAATTCCGTAATCTTATATTTAGGTATAAAGTCGATTTTCTTGTATATACTCATTTAGCAATCGATATCGAAATGCTTCAAATCATTATTTCAACTTATTAAATTAATAGGGCTTCTTTAACGCACTGAAGTTTACATAAAGCCACAACGGCATAACGGCAGTGCATTTGGAAGAATCCCGTAGTCTTATATTTAGGCATAAAGTCGATTTTCTTGTACATACACATTTTGCAATCGATATCGAAATGCTTCAAATAACTGGCTTAGCAAATTTAAGATAATTAACCTTCTTTATCTTACTGAAGTTTACATGAAGCCATAACGGCATAACGGCAGAATATTTATATGAATTCCGTTATCTTATATTTAGGTATAAAGTCGATTTTGTTGTACATATACACTTAGCAATCGATATCGAAATGCTTCAAATCATTAGTTTAACATATTTAAGTTACTTATTCCTCTTTTTCTTACTGAAGTCTGCAAAAGCCTTAGCGGCATAACGGCAGTGCATTTAGAAGTATTCCGTAATCTTATATTTAGGTATAAAACCGATTTTCTTGTATATACACATTAGCAATCGATAACGAAATGCTTTAAATCACTAGTTTAACATATTTAAGTTAATTGACTTTCTTTATCTTACTGAAGTTTACATAAAGCCATAACGGTATAACGGCAGTGCATTTGGAAGAATTCCGTAAACTTATATTTAGGTATAAAGTCGATTTTGTTGCATATACACATTTAGCAATCGATATCGAGATGCTTCAACTCATTAGTTAAACATATTTAAGTTAATAAATTTTATTATGCCAACTGAAGTTGGCATAAAGTCATGGCGGAATAACGGCAGTGCATTTAGAAGAATTCCGTAACCTTATATTCAGGTATAAAGTCGACTTTCTTGTATATACACATTAAGCAGCCGATTATGAAATGCTTCAAATCATTAGTTTAACATATTTAAGTTAATAAAGCTTCTTTAGTGCACTGAAGTTAACATAAAGCTATGGCGGCATAACGGCAGTGCATGCAGAAGAATGCCGTAATCTAATATTTCGGTATAAAGTCGATTTTCTTGTATATAAACATTCAGCAATCGATAACGAAATGCTTTAAATCATAAGTTTAACATATTTAAGTTAATTAACTTCTCTATCTTACTGAAGTTTACATACAGCCAGAACGGCAGTGCATTTAGAAGAATTCCGTAATCTTATATTTAGGTATAAAGTCAATTTTGTTGTATATACGCATTTAGCAATCGATATCGAAATGCTTCAATTAATTAGTTTAACATATTCAAGTTAATAAACCTTCTTTAACGATCTGAAGTTGGCATATAGCCATGGCGGCATAACGGCAGTGCATGTAGAAGAATTGCGTTATCTTATATTTAGGTATAAATTCGATTTTCTTGTATAAACACATTTAGCAAGCGATATCGAATTGCTTCAAATAATTAGTTTAACATATTTAAGTTAATTAACCTTCTTTATCCTACTGAAGTTTACATAAAGCCATAACGGTATAACGGCAGTGCATTTGGAAGAATTCCGTAATCTTATATTTAGGTATAAAGTCGATTTTGTTATATATACGTACTTAGCATATTCGTACTTAGCAAGTCGATTTTCTTGTATATACATATTTAGCAATCGATATCGAAATGCTTCAAATCATTAGATTAACTTATTTAAGTTAATTAAACCTCTCTATCTTACTAAAGTCTACATAAAGCCTCAACGGCATAACGACAGTACATTTGGAAGAATTCCGTAATCTTATATTTAGGTATAAAGTCGATTTTCTTGTATATACTCATTTAGCAATCGATATCGAAATGCTTCAAATCATTAGTTTAACATATTTAAATTAATAAACCTTCTTGAACTCACTGAAGTCTACATAAAGCCTCAACGGCATAACGACAGTACATTTGGAAGAATTCCGTAATCTTATATTTAGGTATAAATTCGATTTTCTTGTATATACTCATTTAGCAATCGATATCGAAATGCTTCAAATAATTATTTTAACATATTTAAGTTAATAGGGCTTCTTTAACGCACTGAAGTTAACATAAAGCCATGGCGGTATAACGGCAGTGCATGTAGAAGAATTCCGTAATCTTATGTTTAGGTATAATTTCGATTTTGTTGTATATACACATTTAGCAATCGATGACGAGATGCTTCAACTCATTAGTTTAACATATTTAAGTTAGTTAACCTTCTTTAAGGTATTGAAGTTGATATAAAGCCATGGCGGTTTAACGGCAGAGCATTTGTAAGAATTCCGTAATCTTATATTTAGGTATAAAGTCGATATTCTTGTATATACACATTTAGCAATCGATATCGAAATGCTTCAACTCATTAGTTTAACATATTTCAGTTAATAAAATTCCTTCAACGAACTGAAGTTGGCATAAAGCCATGGCGGCATAACGGCAGTGCATATAGAAGAATTCCGTTACCTTATATTTAGGTATAAAGTCGATTTTCTTGTATATACATATTTAGCAATCGATATCGAAATGATTCAAATAAACAATAAACCTTTAATGCACAGAAGTCTACATAAAGCCTTAACGGTATAACTGCAGTGCATTTAAGAATTCCGTAATCTCTTATTTAGGTATAAATTTGATTTTCTTGAATACACACATTTAGCAAGCGATATCGAAATGCTTCAAACCATAAGTTTAACATATTTAAATTAATTAACCTTCTTTAACGTATTGAAGGTGATATAAAGCCCCTGGCGGCATAACAACAGTGCATGTAGAAGAATTCCGTAATCTTATATTTTATTATAAAGTCGATTTTCTTGTAATACTCATTTAGCAATCGATATCGAAATGCTTCGAATCATTAGTTTAACCTATTTAAATTAATTAACCCTCTTTATCTTACCGAAGTCTACAAAAGCCGTAACGGTATAACGGCAGTGTCTTTAGAAGAATTCCTAATCTTATATTTAGGTATAAAGTCGATTTTCTTGTATATAAACTTTAAGTAATCGATATCGAAATGCTTCAAATCATTAGTTTAACATATTTAAGTTAATTAACCCTCTTTATCTTACTTAAGTCTGGATAAAGCCTTAACGGCATAACGGCAGTACATTTGGAAGAATTCCCTAATCTTATATTTAGGTATAAAGTCGATTTTCTTGTATATACTCATTTAGCAATCGATATCGAAATGCTTCAAATCATTATTTCAACATATTTAAGTTAATAGGGCTTCTTTAACGCACTGAAGTTTACATAAAGCCACAACGGCATAACGGCAGTGCATTTGGAAGAATTCCGTAGTCTTATATTTAGGCACAAAGTCGATTTTCTTGTACATACACATTTTGCAATCGATATCGAAATGCTTCAAATAACTGGCTTAGCAAATTTAAGATAATTAACCTTCTTTATCTTACTGAAGTTTACATGAAGCCATAACGGCATAACGGCAGAATATTTATATGAATTCCGTTATCTTATATTTCGGTATAAAGTCGATTTTGTTGTACATATACACTTAGCAATCGATATCGAAAAGCTTCAAATCATTAGTTTAACATATTTAAGTTACCTATTCCTCTTTTTCTTACTGCAAAAGCCTTAACGGCATAACGGCAGTGCATTTAGAAGTATTCCGTAATCTTATATTTAGGTATAAAACCGATTTTCTTGTATATACACATTAGCAATCGATAACGAAATGCTTTAAATCATTAGTTTAACATATTTAAGTTAATTGACCTTCTTTATCTTACTGAAGTTTACATAAAGCCATAACGGTATAACGGCAGTGCATTTGGAAGAATTCCGTAAACTTATATTTAGGTATAAAGTCGATTTTGTTGCATATACACATTTAGCAATCGATATCGAGATGCTTCAACTCATTAGTTAAACATATTTAAGTTAATAAATTTTATTATGCCAACTGAAGTTGGCATAAAGTCATGGCGGAATAACGGCAGTGCATTTAGAAGAATTCCGTAACCTTATATTCAGGTATAAAGTCGACTTTCTTGTATATACACATTAAGCAGTCGATTATGAAATGCTTCAAATCATTAGTTTAACATATTTAAGTTAATAAAGCTTCTTTAGCGCACTGAAGTTAACATAAAGCTATGGCGGCATAACGGCAGTGCATGCAGAAGAATGCCGTAATCTAATATTTCGGTATAAAGTCGATTTTCTTGTATATAAACATTCAGCAATCGATAACGAAATGCTTTAAATCATAAGTTTAACATATTTAAGTTAATTAACTTCTATATCTTACTGAAGTTTACATACAGCCAGAACGGCAGTGCATTTAGAAGAATTCCGTAATCTTATATTTAGGTATAAAGTCAATTTTGTTGTATATACGCATTTAGCAATCGATATCGAGATGCTTCAATTAATTAGTTTAACATATTCAAGTTAATAAACCTTCTTTAACGATCTGAAGTTGGCATATAGCCATGGCGGCATAACGGCAGTGCATGTAGAAGAATTGCGTAATCTTATATTTAGGTATAAATTCGATTTTCTTGTATAAACACATTTAGCAAGCGATATCGAATTTCTTCAAATCATTAGTTTAACATATTTAAGTTAATTAACCTTCTTTATCCTACTGAAGTTTACATAAAGCCATAACGGTATAACGGCAGTGCATTTGGAAGAATTCCGTAATCTTATATTTAGGTATAAAGTCGATTTTGTTATATATACGTACTTAGCATATTCGTACTTAGCAAGTCGATTTTCTTGTATATACATATTTAGCAATCGATATCGAAATGCTTCAAATCATTAGATTAACTTATTTAAGTTAATTAAACCTCTCTATCTTACTGAAGTCTACATAAAGCCTTAACGGGATAACGGCAGTGCATTTAGAAGAATTCCGTTATCTTATATTTAGGTATAAATTCGATTTTCTTGTATATACACATTTAGCAATCGATAACGAAATGCTTCAAGTCATTAGTTTAACATATTTAAGTTAATTAATCTTCTTTAACGATTTGAATTTGGCATATAGCCACGGCGGCATTACGGCAGTGCATGTAGAAGAATTCCGTAAACTTTTATTTAGGTATAAATTCGATTTTCTTTTATAAAAACATTTAGATATCGATATCGAAATGCTTTAAATCATTAGTTTAACATATTAAGTTAATAAACATTTTTTAGCTTACTGAAGTTTACATAAATCCATAACGGTATAACGGCAGTGCATTTGGAAGAATTCCGTAATCTTATATTTAGGTATAAAGTCGATTTTGTTGTAAATACACATTTAACAATCGATATTGAGATGCTTCAACTCATTAGTTTAACATATTTAAGTTAATTATCCCTCTTTATCTTAGTGAAGTCTACAAAAGCCTTAACGGCATAACGGCAGTGCATTTAGAAGAATAACGTAATCTTATATTTAGAAATAAATTCAATTTTCTTGTATATACACATTAAGCAAGCGATATCGAAATGCTTCAAATCATTAGTTTAACATATTTAAGTTAATTAACCCTCTTTATCTTACTTAAGTCTACATAAATCCTTAACGGCATAACGGCAGTGCATTTGGAAGAATTCCGTAGTCTTATATTTAGGTATAAAGTCGATTTTCTTGTATATATACATTTAGCAATCGATATCGAGATTTTTCAACTCATTAGCTTTAAAATATTTAAGTTTAAAAAACCTTCTTTAACGATCTGAATTTGGCATATAGCCACGGCGGTGTTACGGCAGTGCATTTAGAACATTTACGTAATCTTTTATTTAGGTATAAAGTCGATTTTCTTTTATATACACATTTAGATATCGGTATCGAAATGCTTCAAATCATAAGTTTAACATATTAATTTAATAAACATTTTTTAGCTTACTGAAGTCTACATAAAGCCTTAACGGTATAATGGCAGTGCATTTGAAGAATTCCGTAAACTTATATTTAGGTATTACGTCGATTTTCTTGTATATATACATTTACCAATCGATATCGAGATTTTTCAACTCATTAGCTTAAGATATTTAAGTTTATAAACCTTCTCTAACGAACTGAAGTTGGCGTAAAGCCATGGCGGCATAACGGCAGTACTTCAGAAGAATTCCGTAATTTTCTATTTAGGTATAAAGTCGATTTTCTTGTATTTACATACTTAGCAATCGATATCGAAATGCTTCAAATCATTAGATTAACATGTTTAAGTTAATTAACCCTCTCTATCTTACAGAAGTCTACATAAAGCCTTAACGGCATAACGGCAGTGCATTTAGAAGAATTCCGTTATCTTATATTTTGGTATAAATTCGATTTTCTTGTATATACACATTTAGCAAGCGATATCGAATTGCTTCAAATCAAAAGTTGAATATATTTAAGTTAATTAACCTTCTTTATCCTACTGAAGTTTACATAAAGCCATAACGGTATAACGGCAGTGCATTTGGAAGAATTCCGTAATCCTATATTTAGGTATAAAGTCGATTTTGTTGTATATACACATTTAGCAATCGATATCGAGATGCGTCATGTCATTAGCTTAACAAATTTAAGTTAAGAAACCTTCTTTATCGATCTGAATTTGGCATATAGCCACGGCGGTATTACGGCAGTGCATGTAGAAGAATTCCGTAATCTTTTATTTAGGTATAAAGTCGATTTTCTTGTATATACACATTTAGCAATCGATATCGAAATGCTTTAAATCATAAGTTTAATATATATAAGTTAATTAATCCTCTCTGTCTTACTGAAGTCTACAAAAGCCTTAACGGCATAACGGCAGTGCATTTGGAAGAGTTCCGTAATCTTATATTTAGTTTTAAAGTCGATTTTGTTGTATATACGTACTTAGCAATCGATAACGAAATGCTTCAAGTCATTAGTTTAACATATTTAAGTTAATTAACCTTCTTTGTCTTACTGAAGTTTACATAAAGCCATAACGGTATAACGGGAGTGCATTTGGAAGAATTCCGTAAACTTATATTTAGGTATTAAGTCGATTATGTTGTATATACACATTAAGCAATCGATATCGAGATGCTTCAACTCATTAGTTTAACATATTTAAGTTAATAAACCTTCTCTAACGAACTGAAGTTGGCATAAAGCCATGGCGGCATAACGGCAGTGCATTCAGAAGAATTCCGTAATTTTCTATTTAGGTATAAAGTCGATTTTCTTGTATTTACATATTTAGCAATCGATATCGAAATGCTTCAAATCATTAGATTAACATATTTAAGTTAATTAACCCTCTCTATCTTACTGAAGTCTACATAAAGCCTTAACGGCATAACGGCAGTGCATTTAGAAGAATTCCGTTATCTTATATTTAGGTATAAATTCGATTTTCTTGTATAAACACATTTAGCAAGCGATATCGAATTGCTTCAAATCATTAGTTTAACATATTTAAGTTAATTAACCTTCTTTATCCTACTGAAGTTTACATAAAGCCATAACGGTATAACGGCAGTGCATTTGGAAGAATTCCGTAATCTTATATTTAGGTATAAAGTCGATTTTCTTGTATATATACATTTAGCAATCGATATCGAGATTTTTCAACTCATTAGCTTAACATATTTAAGTTAATAAACCTTCTTTAACGATCTGAATTTGGCATATAGCCACGGCGGTATTACGGCAGTGCATGTAGAAGAATTGCGTAATCTTTTATTTAGGTATAAAGTCGATTTTTTTTTATATACACATTTAGATATCGATATCGAAATGCTTTAAATCATTAGTTTAACATATTAAATTAATAAACATTTTTTAGCTTACTGAAGTCTACATAAAGCCTTAACGGTATAACGGCAGTGCATTTAGAAGAATTCCGTTATCTTATATTTAGGTATAACGTCGATTTTCTTGTATATACACATTTAGCAATCGATAACAAAATGCTTCAAGTCATTAGTTTAACATATTTAAGATAATTAACCTTCTTTATCTTACTGACGTTTACATAAAGCCTCAACGGTATAATGGCAGTGCATTTGGAAGAGTTCCGTTTTCTTATATTAAGTTATAAAGTCGATTTTGTTATATATACGTACTTAGCATATTCGTACTTAGCAAGTCGATTTTCTTGTATATTCATATTTAGCAGTCGATATCGAAATGCTTCAAATCATTAGATTAACATATTTAAGTTAATTAAACCTCTCTATCTTACTGAAGTCTACATAAAGCCTTAACGGCATAACGGCAGTGCATTTAGAAGAACTCCGTAATGTTATAATTTTATATTTAGGTATAAAGTCGATCTTGTTATATTTACACATTTAGAAGTCGATATCGAAATGCTTCAAACAATTAGTTTAACATATTTAAATTAATTAACCTTCTTTAACGTATTGAAGTTGATACAAACCATGGCCGCATAACGACAGTACATTTGGAAGAATTCCGTAATCTTATATTTAAGTATAAAGTCGATTTTCTTGTATATATGCATTTAGCAATCGATATCGAAATGCTTCAAATCATTAGTTTAACATATTTAAGTTAATTAACCATCTTTAACGTATTGAAGGTGAAATAAATCCATGGCGCCATAACGACAGTAATTTGGAAGAATTCCGTAATCTTATATTTAGGTATAAAGTCGATTTTCTTGTATATATGCATTAGGCAATCGATATCGAAATGATTCAAATAACTGGTTTAACATATTTAAGTTAATAAACCTTCTTTAATTAACTGAAGTTAACACAAAGCCATGGCGGAATAACGACAGTGCATTTGGAAGAATTCCGTTATCCTATGTTAAAGTATAAAGTCAAGCTTCTTGTACTAGCACATTTAGCAATCGATATCGAAATGCTTCAAATCATTAGTATAACATATTTAAGTTAAATTACCTTCTTTAACCTATCGAAGGTGACATGAAGCCATGGCGGCATAACGACAGTGCATGTAGAAGAATTCCGTAATTTTATATTTAGGTATAAAGTCGATTTTCTTGTATATAAACTTTTAGCAATCGATATCGAAATGCTTCAAATCATTAGTTTAACATATTTAAATTAATAGGGCTTCTTTAACGCACTGAAGTTAACATAAAGCCATGGCGGTATAACGGCAGTGCATGTAGAAAAATTCCGTAATCTTATGTTTAGGTATAATTTCGATTTTGTTGTATATACACATTTAGCAATCGATGACGAGATGCTTCAACTCATTAGTTTAACATATTTAAGTTAGTTAACCTTCTTTAAGGTATTGAAGTTGATATAAAGCCATGGCGGCATAACGGCAGAGCATTTGTAAGAATTCCGTAATCTTATATTTAGGTATAAAGTCGATATTCTTGTATATACACATTTAGCAATCGATATCGAAATGCTACAACTCATTAGTTTAACATATTTCAGTTAATAAAATTCCTTCAACGAACTGAAGTTGGCATAAAGCCATGGCGGCATAACGGCAGTGCATGTAGAAGAATTCCGTTATCTTATATTTAGGTATAAAGTCGATTTTCTTGTATATACATATTTAGCAATCGATATCGAAATGATTCAAATAAACAATAAACCTTTAATGCACAGAAGTCTACATAAAGCCTTAACGGTATAACTGCAGTGCATTTAAGAATTCCGTAATCTCGTATTTAGGTATAAATTTGATTTTCTTGAATACACACATTTAGCAAGCGATATCGAAATGCTTCAAACCATAAGTTTAACATATTTAAATTAATTAACCTTCTTTAACGTATTGAAGGTGATATAAAGCCATGGCGGCATAACGGCAGAGCATTTGTAAGAATTCCGTAATCTTGTATTTTATTATAAAGTCGATTTTCTTGTATATACTCATTTAGCAATCGATATCGAAATGCTTCGAATCATTAGTTTAACCTATTTAAATTAATTAACCCTCTTTATCTTACCGAAGTCTACAAAAGCCTTAACGGTATAACGGCAGTGTCTTTAGAAGAATTCCTAATCTTATATTTAGGTATAAAGTCGATTTTCTTGTATATAAACTTTAAGCAATCGATATCGAAATGCTTCAAATCATTAGTTTAACATATTTAAGTTAATTAACCCTCTTTATCTTACTTAAGTCTACATAAAGCCTTAACGGCATAACGGCAGTACATTTGGAAGAATTCCGTAATCTTATATTTAGGTATAAAGTCGATTTTCTTGTATATACTCATTTAGCAATCGATATCGAAATGCTTCAAATCATTATTTCAACATATTTAAGTTAATAGGGCTTCTTTAACGCACTGAAGTTTACATAAAGCCACAACGGCATAACGGCAGTGCATTTGGAAGAATCCCGTAGTCTTATATTTAGGCATAAAGTCGATTTTCTTGTACATACACATTTTGCAATCGATATCGAAATGCTTCAAATAACTGGCTTAGCAAATTTAAGATAATTAACCTTCTTTATCTTACTGAAGTTTACATGAAGCCATAACGGCATAACGGCAGAATATTTATATGAATTCCGTTATCTTATATTTAGGTATAAAGTCGATTTTGTTGTACATATACACTTAGCAATCGATATCGAAATGCTTCAAATCATTAGTTTAACATATTTAAGTTACTTATTCCTCTTTTTCTTACTGAAGTCTGCAAAAGCCTTAGCGGCATAACGGCAGTGCATTTAGAAGTATTCCGTAATCTTATATTTAGGTATAAAACCGATTTTCTTGTATAAACACATTTAGCAAGCGATATCGAATTGCTTCAAATAATTAGTTTAACATATTTAAGTTAATTAACCTTCTTTATCCTACTGAAGTTTACATAAAGCCATAACGGTATAACGGCAGTGCATTTGGAAGAATTCCGTAATCTTATATTTAGGTATAAAGTCGATTTTGTTATATATACGTACTTAGCAATCGATATCGAGATGCTTCAACTCATTAGTTAAACATATTTAAGTTAATAAATTTTATTATGCCAACTGAAGTTGGCATAAAGTCATGGCGGAATAACGGCAGTGCATTTAGAAGAATTCCGTAACCTTATATTCAGGTATAAAGTCGACTTTCTTGTATATAAACATTCAGCAATCGATAACGAAATGCTTTAAATCATAAGTTTAACATATTTAAGTTAATTAACTTCTATATCTTACTGAAGTTTACATACAGCCAGAACGGCAGTGCATTTAGAAGAATTCCGTAATCTTATATTTAGGTATAAAGTCAATTTTGTTGTATATACGCATTTAGCAATCGATATCGAGATGCTTCAATTAATTAGTTTAACATATTCAAGTTAATAAACCTTCTTTAACGATCTGAAGTTGGCATATAGCCATGGCGGCATAACGGCAGTGCATGTAGAAGAATTGCGTAATCTTATATTTAGGTATAAATTCGATTTTCTTGTATAAACACATTTAGCAAGCGATATCGAATTTCTTCAAATCATTAGTTTAACATATTTAAGTTAATTAACCTTCTTTATCCTACTGAAGTTTACATAAAGCCATAACGGTATAACGGCAGTGCATTTGGAAGAATTCCTTAATCTTATATTTAGGTATAAAGTCGATTTTGTTATATATACGTACTTAGCATATTCGTACTTAGCAAGTCGATTTTCTTGTATATACATATTTAGCAATCGATATCGAAATGCTTCAAATCATTAGATTAACTTATTTAAGTTAATTAAACCTCTCTATCTTACTGAAGTCTACATAAAGCCTTAACGGCATAACGGCAGTGCATTTAGAAGAATTCCGTTATCTTATATTTAGGTATAAATTCGATTTTCTTGTATATACACATTTAGCAATCGATAACGAAATGCTTCAAGTCATTAGTTTAACATATTTAAGTTAATTAATCTTCTTTAACGATTTGAATTTGGCATATAGCCACGGCGGCATTACGGCAGTGCATGTAGAAGAATTCCGTAAACTTTTATTTAGGTATAAATTCGATTTTCTTTTATATACACATTTAGATATCGATATCGAAATGCTTTAAATCATTAGTTTAACATATTAAGTTAATAAACATTTTTTAGCTTACTGAAGTTTACATAAATCCATAACGGTATAACGGCAGTGCATTTGGAAGAATTCCGTAATCTTATATTTAGGTATAAAGTCGATTTTGTTGTATATACACATTTAACAATCGATATTGAGATGCTTCAACTCATTAGTTTAACATATTTAAGTTAATTATCCCTCTTTATCTTAGTGAAGTCTACAAAAGCCTTAACGGCATAACGGCAGTGCATTTAGAAGAATAACGTAATCTTATATTTAGAAATAAATTCAATTTTCTTGTATATACACATTAAGCAAGCGATATCGAAATGCTTCAAATCATTAGTTTAACATATTTAAGTTAATTAACCCTCTTTATCTTACTTAAGTCTACATAAATCCTTAACGGCATAACGGCAGTGCATTTGGAAGAATTCCGTAGTCTTATATTTAGGTATAAAGTCGATTTTCTTGTATATATACATTTAGCAATCGATATCGAGATTTTTCAACTCATTAGCTTAACATATTTAAGTTAATAAACCTTCTTTAACGATCTGAATTTGGCATATAGCCACGGCGGTGTTACGGCAGTGCATTTAGAACATTTACGTAATCTTTTATTTAGGTATAAAGTCGATTTTCTTTTATATACACATTTAGATATCGGTATCGAAATGCTTCAAATCATAAGTTTAACATATTAATTTAATAAACATTTTTTAGCTTACTGAAGTCTACATAAAGCCTTAACGGTATAATGGCAGTGCATTTGAAGAATTCCGTAAACTTATATTTAGGTATTACGTCGATTTTCTTGTATATATACATTTACCAATCGATATCGAGATTTTTCAACTCATTAGCTTAAGATATTTAAGTTTATAAACCTTCTCTAACGAACTGAAGTTGGCGTAAAGCCATGGCGGCATAACGGCAGTACATTCAGAAGAATTCCGTAATTTTCTATTTAGGTATAAAGTCGATTTTCTTGTATTTACATACTTAGCAATCGATATCGAAATGCTTCAAATCATTAGATTAACATGTTTAAGTTAATTAACCCTCTCTATCTTACAGAAGTCTACATAAAGCCTTAACGGCATAACGGCAGTGCATTTAGAAGAATTCCGTTATCTTATATTTAGGTATAAATTCGATTTTCTTGTATATACACATTTAGCAAGCGATATCGAATTGCTTCAAATCAAAAGTTGAATATATTTAAGTTAATTAACCTTCTTTATCCTACTGAAGTTTACATAAAGCCATAACGGTATAACGGCAGTGCATTTGGAAGAATTCCGTAATCCTATATTTAGGTATAAAGTCGATTTTGTTGTATATACACATTTAGCAATCGATATCGAGATGCGTCATGTCATTAGCTTAACAAATTTAAGTTAAGAAACCTTCTTTATCGATCTGAATTTGGCATATAGCCACGGCGGTATTACGGCAGTGCATGTAGAAGAATTCCGTAATCTTTTATTTAGGTATAAAGTCGATTTTCTTGTATATACACATTTAGCAATCGATATCGAAATGCTTTAAATCATAAGTTTAATATATATAAGTTAATTAATCCTCTCTGTCTTACTGAAGTCTACAAAAGCCTTAACGGCATAACGGCAGTGCATTTGGAAGAGTTCCGTAATCTTATATTTAGTTTTAAAGTCGATTTTGTTGTATATACGTACTTAGCAATCGATAACGAAATGCTTCAAGTCATTAGTTTAACATATTTAAGTTAATTAACCTTCTTTGTCTTACTGAAGTTTACATAAAGCCATAACGGTATAACGGCAGTGCATTTGGAAGAATTCCGTAAACTTATATTTAGGTATTAAGTCGATTATGTTGTATATACACATTAAGCAATCGATATCGAGATGCTTCAACTCATTAGTTTAACATATTTAAGTTAATAAACCTTCTCTAACGAACTGAAGTTGGCATAAAGCCATGGCGGCATAACGGCAGTGCATTCAGAAGAATTCCGTAATTTTCTATTTAGGTATAAAGTCGATTTTCTTGTATTTACATATTTAGCAATCGATATCGAAATGCTTCAAATCATTAGATTAACATATTTAAGTTAATTAACCCTCTCTATCTTACTGAAGTCTACATAAAGCCTTAACGGCATAACGGCAGTGCATTTAGAAGAATTCCGTTATCTTATATTTAGGTATAAATTCGATTTTCTTGTATAAACACATTTAGCAAGCGATATCGAATTGCTTCAAATCATTAGTTTAACATATTTAAGTTAATTAACCTTCTTTATCCTACTGAAGTTTACATAAAGCCATAACGGTATAACGGCAGTGCATTTGGAAGAATTCCGTAATCTTATATTTAGGTATAAAGTCGATTTTCTTGTATATATACATTTAGCAATCGATATCGAGATTTTTCAACTCATTAGCTTAACATATTTAAGTTAATAAACCTTCTTTAACGATCTGAATTTGGCATATAGCCACGGCGGTATTACGGCAGTGCATGTAGAAGAATTGCGTAATCTTTTATTTAGGTATAAAGTCGATTTTCTTTTATATACACATTTAGATATCGATATCGAAATGCTTTAAATCATTAGTTTAACATATTAAATTAATAAACATTTTTTAGCTTACTGAAGTCTACATAAAGCCTTAACGGTATAACGGCAGTGCATTTAGAAGAATTCCGTTATCTTATATTTAGGTATAACGTCGATTTTCTTGTATATACACATTTAGCAATCGATAACAAAATGCTTCAAGTCATTAGTTTAACATATTTAAGATAATTAACCTTCTTTATCTTACTGACGTTTACATAAAGCCTCAACGGTATAATGGCAGTGCATTTGGAAGAGTTCCGTTTTCTTATATTAAGTTATAAAGTCGATTTTGTTATATATACGTACTTAGCATATTCGTACTTAGCAAGTCGATTTTCTTGTATATTCATATTTAGCAGTCGATATCGAAATGCTTCAAATCATTAGATTAACATATTTAAGTTAATTAAACCTCTCTATCTTACTGAAGTCTACATAAAGCCTTAACGGCATAACGGCAGTGCATTTAGAAGAATTCCGTTATCTTATATTTAGGTATAAATTCGATTTTCTTGTATATACACATTTAGCAATCGATAACGAAATGCTTCAAGTCATTAGTTTAACATATTTAAGTTAATTAATCTTCTTTAACGATTTGAATTTGGCATATAGCCACGGCGGCATTACGGCAGTGCATGTAGAAGAATTCCGTAAACTTTTATTTAGGTATAAATTCGATTTTCTTTTATATACACATTTAGATATCGATATCGAAATGCTTCAAATCATTAGTTTAACATATTAAGTTATTAAACATTTTTTAGCTTACTGAAGTTTACATAAATCCATAACGGTATAACGGCAGTGCATTTGGAAGAATTCCGTAATCTTATATTTAGAAATAAATTCAATTTTCTTGTATATACACATTAAGCAAGCGATATCGAAATGCTTCAAATAACTGGTTTAACATATTTAAGTTAATAAACCTTCTTTAAATAACTGAAGTTAACATAAAGCCATAACGGTATAACGGCAGTGCATTTGGAAGAATTCCGTAATCTTATATTTAGGTATAAAGTCGATTTTCTTGTATATACACATTTAGCAATCGATATCGAAATGCTTCAAATCATTAGTTTAACATATTAAGTTAATAAACATTTTTTAGCTTAATGAGGTCTACATAAAGCCTTAACGGTATAACGGCAGTGCATTTAGAAGAACTTCGTAATGTTATAATTTTATATTTAGGTATAAACTCGATCTTGTTATATTTACACAATTAGCAGTCGATATCGAAATGCTTCAAACCATAAGTTTAACATATTTAAATTAATTAACCTTCTTTAACGTATTGAAGTTGATACAAACCATGGCGTCATAACGACAGTACATTTGGAAGAATTCCGTAATCTTATATTTAGGTATAAAGTCGATTTTCTTGTATATATGCATTTAGCAATTGATATCGAAATGCTTCAAATCATTAGTTTAACATATTTAAGTTAATTAATCATCTTTAACGTATTGAAGGTGAAATAAATCCATGGCGCCATAACGACAGTAATTTGGAAGAATTCCGTAATCTTATATTTAGGTATAAAGTCGATTTTCTTGTAAATATGCATTAAGCAATCGATATCGAAATGCTTCAAATAACTGGTTTAACATATTTAAGTTAATAAACCCTCTTTAACTAATTGAAGTTAACACAAAGCCATGGCGGAATAACGGCAGTGCATTTGGAAGAATTCCGTTATCCTATGTTAAGGTATAAAGTCAAGCTTCTTGTACTAGCACATTAAGCAATCGATATCGAAATGCTTCAAATAATTAGTTTAACATATTTAAATTAAATTACCTTCTTTAACCTACCGAAGGTGACATGAAGCGATGGCGGCATAACGGCAGTGCATGTAGAAGAATTCCGTAATTTTTTATTTAGGTATAAAGTCGATTTTCTTGTATATACTCATTTAGCAATCGATATCGAATTGCTTTAAACCATTAGTTTAACATGTTTAAAATAATTAGCCCTCCTTAACGTATTAAAGGTGATACAAAGCCATGGCGGCATAACGGCAGTGCATTCAGAAGAATTCCGTAATGTTATAATTTTATATTTAGGTATAAATTCGATTTTCTTGTATTTGCACATTTGGCAATCGATATCGAATTGCTTTAAACCATTAGTTTAACGTATTTAAAATAATTAGCCCTCCTTAACGTATTGAAGGTGATACAAAGCCATGGCGGCATAACGGCAGTGCATTCAGAAGAATTCCGTAATTTTCTATTTAGGTATAAAGTCGATTTTCTTGTATTTACATATTTAGCAATCGATATCGGAATGCTTCAAATCATTAGATTAACATATTTAAGTTAATTAACCCTCTCTATCTTACTGAAGTCTACATAAAGCCTTAACGGCATAACGGCAGTGCATTTAGAAAAATTCCATTATCTTATATTTAGGTATAAATTCGATTTTCTTGTATATACACATTAAGCAAGCGATATCGAATTGCTTCAAATCATTAGTTTAACTTATTTAAGTTAATTAACCTTCTTTACCTTACTGAAGTTTACATAAAGCCATAACGGTATAACGGCAGTGCATCTGGAAGAATTCCGTAATCTTATATTTAGGTATAAAGTCGATTTTCTTGTATATATATATTTAGCAATCGATATTGAGATTTTTCAACTCATTAGCTTAACATAATTAAGTTAATAAACCTTCTTTAACGATCTGAATTTGGCATATAGCCACGGCGGTGTTACGGCAGTGCATTTAGAACATTTACGTAACCTTTTATTTAGGTATAAAGTCGATTTTCTTTTATATACACATTTAGATATCGGTATCGAAATGCTTCAAATCATAAGTTTAACATATTAATTTAATAAACATTTTTTAGCTTACTGAAGTCTACGTAAAGCCTTAACGGTATAATGGCAGTGCATTTAGAAGAATTCCGTTATCTTATATTTAGGTATAAAGTCGATTTTCTTGTATATACACATTTAGCAATCGATAACGAAATGCTTCAAGTCATTAGTTCAACATATTTAAGTTAATTAACCTTCTTTAACGATCTGAATTTGGCATATAGCCACGGCGGCATTACGGCAGTGCATGTAGAAGAATTCCGTAAACTTTTATTTAGGTATAAAGTCGATTTCCTTTTATATACACATTTAGATATCGATATCGAAATTCTTTAAATCATTAGTTTAACATATTAAGTTAATAAACATTTTTTAGCTTACTGAAGTCTACATAAAGCCTTAACGGTATAACGGCAGTGCATTTAGAAGAATTCCGTTATCTTATATTTAAGTATAACGTCGATTTTCTTGTATATACATATTTAGCAATCAATATCGAAATGCTTCAAGTCATTAGTTTAACATATTTAAGTTAATTAACCTTCTTTATCTTACTGAAGTTTGCATAAAGCCATAACGGTATAACGGCAGTGCATTTGGAAGAATTCCGCAATCTTATATTTAGGTATAAAGTCGATTTTCTTGTATATACACATTTAGCAATCGATATCAAGATGCTTCAACTCAAAAGTTTAGCATATTTAAATTAATTAACGTTCTTTAACGTATTGAAGTTGATACAAACCATGGCGGCATAACGGCAGTACATTTGGAAGAATTCCGTAATCTTATATTTAGGTATAAAGTCGATTTTCTTGTATATATGCATTTAGCAATTGATATCGAAATGCTTCAAATCATTAGTTTAACATATTTAAGTTAATTAACCATCTTTAACGTATTGAAGGTGAAATAAAGCCATGGCGCCATAACGACAGTAATTTGGAAGAATTCCGTAATCATATATTTAGGTATAAAGTCGATTTTCTTGTACATATGTATGTTTTAAGCAATCGATATCGAAATGCTTCAAATAACTGGTTTAACATATTTAAGTTAATAAACCTTTTTTAAATAACTGAAGTTAACATTAAGCCATAACGGTATAACGGCAGTGCATTTGGAAGAATAACGTAATCTTATATTTAGGAATAAAGACGATTTTCTTGTATATACACGTTTGGCAATAGATATCGAAATGCTTTAAATCATTAGTTTAACATATTAAGTTAATAAACATTTTTTAGCTTAATGAGGTCTACATAAAGCCTTAACGGTATAACGGCAGTGCATTTAGAAGAACTCCGTAATGTTATAATTTTATATTTAGGTATAAAGTCGATCTTGTTATATTTACACATTTAGCAGTCGATATCGAAATGCTTCAAACAATTAGTTTAACATATTTAAATTAATTAACCTTCTTTAACGTATTGAAGTTGATACAAACCATGGCCGCATAACGACAGTACATTTGGAAGAATTCCGTAATCTTATATTTAGGTATAAAGTCGATTTTCTTGTATATATGCATTTAGCAATCGATATCGAAATGCTTCAAATCATTAGTTTAATTAATTAACCATCTTTAACGTATTGAAGGTGAAATAAATCCATGGCGCCATAACGACAGTAATTTGGAAGAATTCCGTAATCTTATATTTAGGTATAAAGTCGATTTTCTTGTATATATGCATTAGGCAATCGATATCGAAATGACTCAAATAACTGGTTTAACATATTTAAGTTAATAAACCTTCTTTAATTAACTGAAGTTAACACAAAGCCATGGCGGAATAACGACAGTGCATTTGGAAGAATTCCGTTATCCTATGTTAAAGTATAAAGTCAAGCTTCTTGTACTAGCACATTTAGCAATCGATATCGAAATGCTTCAAATCATTAGTATAACATATTTAAGTTAAATTACCTTCTTTAACCTACCGAAGGTGACATGAAGCCATGGCGGCATAACGACAGTGCATGTAGAAGAATTCCGTAATTTTATATTTAGGTATAAAGTCGATTTTCTTGTATATAAGCTTTTAGCAATCGATATCGAAATGCTTCAAATCATTAGTTTAACATATTTAAATTAATAAACCTTCTTTAACTCACTGAAGTCTAAATAAAGCCTCAACGGCATAACGACAGTACATTTGGAAGAATTCCGTAATCTTATATTTAGGTATAAAGTCGATTTTCTTGTATATACTCATTTAGCAATCGATATCGAAATGCTTCAAATCATTAGTTTAACATATTTAAATTAATAAGCCTTCTTGAACTCACTGAAGTCTACATAAAGCCTCAACGGCATAACGACAGTACATTTGGAAGAATTCCGTAATCTTATATTTAGGTATAAAGTCGATTTTCTTGTATATACTCATTTAGCAATCGATATCGAAATGCTTCAAATAATTATTTTAACATATTTAAGTTAATAGGGCTTCTTTAACGCACTGAAGTTAACATAAAGCCATGGCGGTATAACGGCAGTGCATGTAGAAGAATTCCGTAATCTTATGTTTAGGTATAATTTCGATTTTGTTGTATATACACATTTAGCAATCGATGACGAGATGCTTCAACTCATTAGTTTAACATATTTAAGTTAGTTAACCTTCTTTAAGGTATTGAAGTTGATATAAAGCCATGGCGGCATAACGGCAGAGCATTTGTAAGAATTCCGTAATCTTATATTTAGGTATAAAGTCGATATTCTTGTATATACACATGTAGCAATCGATATCGAAATGCTTCAACTCATTAGTTTAACATATTTCAGTTAATAAAATTCCTTCAACGAACTGAAGTTGGCATAAAGCCATGGCGGCATAACGGCAGTGCATGTAGAAGAATTCCGTTATCTTATATTTAGGTATAAAGTCGATTTTCTTGTATATACATATTTAGCAATCGATATCGAAATGATTCAAATAAACAATAAACCTTTAACGCACAGAAGTCTACATGAAGCCTTAACGGTATAACTGCAGTGCATTTAAGAATTCCGTAATCTCGTATTTAGGTATAAATTTGATTTTCTTGAATACACACATTTAGCAAGCGATATCGAAATGCTTCAAACCATAAGTTTAACATATTTAAATTAATTAACCTTCTTTAACGTATTGAAGGTGATATAAAGCCATGGCGGCATAACAACAGTGCATGTAGAAGAATTCCGTAATCTTATATTTTATTATAAAGTCCATTTTCTTGTATATACTCATTTAGCAATCGATATCGAAATGCTTCGAATCATTAGTTTAACCTATTTAAATTAATTAACCCTCTTTATCTTACCGAAGTCTACAAAAGCCTTAACGGTATAACGGCAGTGTCTTTAGAAGAATTCCTAATCTTATATTTAGGTATAAAGTCGATTTTCTTGTATATAAACTTTAAGCAATCGATATCGAAATGCTTCAAATCATTAGTTTAACATATTTAAGTTAATTAACCCTCTTTATCTTACTTAAGTCTACATAAAGCCTTAACGGCATAACGGCAGTACATTTGGAAGAATTCCGTAATCTTATATTTAGGTATAAAGTCGATTTTCTTGTATATACTCATTTAGCAATCGATATCGAAATGCTTCAAATCAGTATTTCAACATATTTAAGTTAATAGGGCTTCTTTAACGCACTGAAGTTTACATAAAGCCACAACGGCATAACGGCAGTGCATTTGGAAGAATTCCGTAGTCTTATATTTAGGCATAAAGTCGATTTTCTTGTACATACACATTTTGCAATCGATATCGAAATGCTTCAAATAACTGGCTTAGCAAATTTAAGATAATTAACCTTCTTTATCTTACTGAAGTTTACATGAAGCCATAACGGCATAACGGCAGAATATTTATATGAATTCCGTTATCTTATATTTAGGTATAAAGTCGATTTTGTTGTACATATACATTTAGCAATCGATATCGAAATGCTTCAAATCATTAGTTTAACATATTTAAGTTACTTATTCCTCTTTTTCTTACTGAAGTCTGCAAAAGCCTTAACGGCATAACGGCAGTGCATTTAGAAGAATTCCGTTATCTTATATTTAGGTATAAATTCGATTTTCTTGTATAAACACATTTAGCAAGCGATATCGAAATGCTTCAAATCATTAGTTTAACATATTTAAGTTAATTAACCTTCTTTATCCTACTGAAGTTTACATAAAGCCATAACGGTATAACGGCAGTGCATTTGGAAGAATTCCGTAATCTTATATTTAGGTATAAAGTCGATTTTGTTATATATACGTACTTAGCATATTCGTACTTAGCAAGTCGATTTTCTTGTATATACATATTTAGCAATCGATATCGAAATGCTTCAAATCATTAGATTAACTTATTTAAGTTAATTAAACCTCTCTATCTTACTGAAGTCTACATAAAGCCTTAACGGCATAACGGCAGTGCATTTAGAAGAATTCCGTTATCTTACATTTAGGTATAAATTCGATTTTCTTGTATATACACATTTAGCAATCGATAACGAAATGCTTCAAGTCATTAGATTAACATATTTAAAATAATTAACCTTCTTTAACGATTTGAATTTGGCATATAGCCAAGGCGGCATTACGGCAGTGCATGTAGAAGAATTCCGTAAACTTTCATTTAGGTATAAAGTCGATTTTCTTTTATATACACATTTAGATATCGATATCGAAATGCTTTAAATCATTAGTTTAACATATTAAGTTAATAAACATTTTTTAGCTTACTGAAGTTTACATAAATCCATAACGGTATAACGGCAGTGCATTTGGAAGAATTCCGTAATCTTATATTTAGGTATAAAGTCGATTTTGTTGTATATACACATTTAACAATCGATATTGAGATGCTTCAACTCATTAGTTTAACATATTTAAGTTAATTATCCCTCTTTATCTTAGTGAAGTCTACAAAAACCTTAACGGCATAACGGCAGTGCATTTAGAAGAATAACGTAATCTTATATTTAGAAATAAATTCAATTTTCTTGTATATACACATTTAGCAAGCGATATCGAAATGCTTCAAATCATTAGTTTAACATATGTAAATTAATTAACCTTCTTTATCCTACTGAAGTTTACATAAAGCCATAACGGTATAACGGCAGTGCATTTGGAAGAATTCCGTAATCTTATATTTAGGTATAAAGTCGATTTTGTTGTATATATACATTTAGCAATCGATATCGAAATGCTTCACGTTATTAGTTTAACATATTTAAGTTAATAAACCATCTTTAACGTATTGAAGGTAAAATAAAGCCATGGCGCCCAAACGACAGTAATTTGGAAGAATTCCGTAATCTTATATTTAGGTATAAAGTCGATTTTCTTGTATATATGCATTTAGAAATCGATATCGAAATGCTTCAAGTCATTAGTTTAGCA
>CM050324.1:14601044-14624044 GCA_027475135.1 Bactrocera correcta
GAAGCAATTCGATATCGATTGCTAAATGTGTCTATACAACAAAATCGACTTTTTTCCTAAATAGAAGATTACGGAATTCATCCAAATGCACTGCCGTTATACCGTTATGGCTTTATGTAAACTTCAGTAAGATAAAGAGGGTTTATTAACTTAAATATGTTAAACTAATGATTTTAAGCATTTCGATATCGATTGCTAAATGTGTATATACAAGAAAATCGACTTTATACCCAAATTAAAGATTACGGAATTCTTCTAAATTCACTGCCGTTATGCCGCCAAGACTTTATGCCAACTTCAGTTCGTTAAAGAAGGTTTATTAACTTAAATATGTTAAACTAATGGTTTGAAGCATTTTGATATCGATTGTTAAATGTGTATATGCAAGAAAATCGACTTTATACCTAAATATAAGATAACGGAATTCTTCTAAATGCACTGCCGTTGTGCAGTAATGGCCTTATCTTAACTTCAATTCGTTAGAGAAGGTTAATTAACTTAAATATTTTAAACTAGTGATTTGCAGCTTTTCGATATCGAATTCTAAATTTGTATATACAAAAAATCGACTTTATACCTAAATATAAGATTACGAAATTCTCCTAAATGCACTGCCGTTATGCCGCCATGGCTTTATGCCAACTTCAGTTCGTTAAAGAAGGTTTATTAACTTAAATATGTTAAACCAGTTATTTGAAGCATTTCGATATCGATTGCTAAATGTGTATATACAAGAAAATCGAATTTATACCTAAATATAAGATTACGGAATTCTTCTAAATGCACTGCCTTTATGCCGTTATGGCCTTATGTTAACTTCAGTTCGTTAGAGAAGGTTTTTTAAATCAAATATGTTAAACCAGTTATTTGAAGCATTTCGATATCGATTTCTTAATGCATATGTACAAGAAACTCGACGTTGTACCTAAATATAAGATTACGAAATTCTTCTAACTGCACTGCTGTTATGCCGCCATGGCTTTATGCCAACTTCAGTTCGTTAAAGAAGGTTTATTAACTCAAATATGTTAAACTAATGACTTTAAGCATTTCGATATCCATTGCTAAATGTGTATATACAAGAAAATCGCTTTTATACCTAAATATTAGATAACGGAGTTCTTTTAAAAAGCTTTATTAACTTAAATATGTTAAACTAATGATTTGAAGCATTTCGATATCGATTGCTAAATGAGTATATACAAGAAAATCGACTTTATACCTAAATATAAGATAACGGAATTCTTCCAAATGCACTGCCGTTGTGCCGTTAAGGCTGTTGTAGACTTCAGTAAGATAAAGAGGGTTAATTAACTCAAATATGTTAAACTAATGATGTGAAGCATTTCGATATCGGTTGCTAAATGTGTATATACAAGAAAATCGACTTTATACTTAATATAAGATTACAGAATTCTTCTAAATGCACTGCCGTTATGACGCCATGGCTTTATGCCAACTTCAGTTCGTTAAAGAAGGTTTATTAACTCAAATATGTTAAACTAATGATTTGAAGCCTTTTGTTATCGATTTCTAAATGTGTATATACAAGAAAATTTACTTTATTCCTAAATATAAGATAACGGATTTCTTCTAAATGCACTGCCGTTATGCCGTTAAGGCTTTAAGCCAACTTCCGTTCGTTAAAGAAGGTTAATTAACTTAGATATGCTAAACTAATGATTTGAAGCATTTCGGTATCGATTGCTTAATGTTTATATACAAGAAAATCGACTTTATACCTAAATATAAGATTACGGATTTCTTCTACATGCACTGCCGTTATGCCGCCATGGCTTTGTGTTAACTTCAGTTCGTCAAAGAAGGTTTATTAACTTAAATATGTTAAACTAATGGTTTGAAGCATTTTGATATCGATTGTTAAATGTGTATATTAGAGTGGGTCAATTTTTTTCTTGACAAAGCGGTTATCAAAATCGTAAACTACGATGAATTCTAAGAAAATTTGCCCAAGAAACCATGGGTCTAAAATGAAAATCGAGCCTCCGGTTTTTAGCGAGAAAATTTCGTATATTGTATTTTGTAAAAAAAAATCCAATTCCTATTCCACTGTCGATTGTTTGCTTGTTTTGTGGCTATGGAAGCTAATTTGCTGAAATTTGGTTTGCGATGTTGTTTTTAAGCAGAAAATTCGACACTACAGAAATTTTTTATAGGGGGCGTGGCACTGCCCACTTATGAGTTCATATGCATATCTCTGGAACCACGCCACCGATTTCGTTCAAATTTGGTATACATACCCCCAATTATGCTATGATGTGCGACAGATTTGGTGTGTCAGACAGAGTTTATGTAAACATATTTGTTCAACGCAATATTTCCCACAAAATCTGCGCGAAATTGTAAATAATGGTGTTCAAAATAACTCATATTTTGCACATTCAGAAAATGTTCTACTAACAATGCTTTTTGATGCCAGAAAGGAAGTGCGCCAGAGGGCTTTAAAAAAAATTTTGTACTATCGTGAAAAACTTTACGACCCAACAAAATTAAGAGCTTACAAAAAACCAACTATTAATTTTGACTGCACTGATTATGTTGAGATGATAAACTTAGATAACAATAGCATTTTGTCGGAGCCGCCCTTCACTGCAAACATACCCTATGACCATTTGCTCGAATACATAGAATTTGACAATCCTCCACTTCCGGATCCACAAATTCCTCCACATATTCAAGGAACCGAGCGCTTTGTGCAACTGCTGACTAGCGTTTCACGTCGAACTATAGAAAAAAATCGCGATGGTGTTATGGCAGTCACGGTTGCAAGTCGAAACGCAACATCTAGGATGGACAGCAAACAAGACCTTAAAACTAATTAATTCTGAACTTTAGAAGTATATTATATTTTTTTTGACCCTTAACACTTAAGTTTTTGCTTTATATATAGATATAAAATGATATTGTTAACTGCAATACGGTTTCGCGGAAGATGAAAGCTATTAAAGTTTGAATTTTATTTATTATTATTTTAATTTTTATGGGTGGATAGGTAACATATACACACACCGACCACAGCGGCCAACGACCATACCACGCTGAATACATCGGTTCTCGTCCGATCACCGAAGCTTTTTAAAACCCGATCTAAATACTATTATTTTATAAATATCTAATTTATTTTTAAGGGTCACAACGTTTTATTTCTTAAAATTACAAAACCCATGAGCTTTTACATTCCTTGTGTATTGATGATTTAATGGCCAATTTCATAAAAAACTTTTTTAACATTAATCTAAGCATCAAAATTAGACCGTTATCTATACAGCTTCTAAAGCTGTTGGAATTTCATTTCGAACAAATCCAGACATAACCACTACTGTTAGTTTTCTTAAAAGATTCAATAACATTTTTGAATGTTTTAAATTTGTGTAGAGCACTTTCTCAAAATTGCAAGTATATAGAGATCTTAAGATCAACTTGATATGCATCACAAAAAGAACGCTGCTGAGAAGGTGTAGCAGCCCCTGTACGGTCACAGCTTGATGTTTTCGGCTCCAGTAGTTGTTACTATTTTCCATTTCATTTATTGAAAAAAAAAACAAAATGAA
Organism: Bactrocera correcta; assembly: GCA_027475135.1. Lineage (NCBI taxonomy): Eukaryota > Metazoa > Arthropoda > Insecta > Diptera > Tephritidae > Bactrocera > Bactrocera correcta. The sequence goes on from CM050324.1 coordinate 14,604,617, forward strand.
AAGTTTCTCGTTAAAAACCGGAGGCTCCGTTTTGATTTTAGAGCCATCTTGGGCAAATTTTCTTAGAATTCATCGTAGTTTACGATTTTGATAACCGCTTGGTGCATTTTTTTTGCTCCATACAAATTGACCCACTCTAGTGTATATGCAAGAAAATCGACTTTATACCTAAATATAGGATAACGGAATTCTTCTAAATGCACTGCCGTTGTGCAGTAATGGCCTTATCTTAACTTCAATTCGTTAGAGAAGGTTAATTAACTTAAATATGTTAAACTAATGATTTGAAGCATTTCGATATCGATTTCTTAATGCATATATACAAGAAAATCGACTTTATACCTAAATATAAGATTACGGAATGCTTCCAAATGTACTGGCGTTATGCCTCCTTGGCTTTATATCAACTTTAATACGTTAAAGAAGGTTAATTAACTTTAATATTTTAAACTAATGATTTGAAGCAATTCGATATCGATTGCTAAATGTGTCTATACAACAAAATCGACTTTTTTCCTAAATAAAAGATTACGGAATTCATCCAAATGCACTGCCGTTATACCGTTATGGCTTTATGTAAACTTCAGTGAGATAAAGAGGGTTTATTAACTTAAATATGTTAAACTAATGATTTTAAGCATTTCGATATCGATTGCTAAATGTGTATATACAAGAAAATCGACTTTATACCCAAATTAAAGATTACGGAATTCTTCTAAATTCACTGCCGTTATGCCGCCATGACTTTATGCCAACTTCAGTTCGTTAAAGAAGGTTTATTAACTTAAATATGTTAAACTAATGGTTTGAAGCATTTTGATATCGATTGTTAAATGTGTATATGCAAGAAAATCGACTTTATACCTAAATATAAGATAACGGAATTCTTCTAAATGCACTGCCGTTGTGCAGTAATGGCCTTATCTTAACTTCAATTCGTTAGAGCAGGTTAATTAACTTAAATATTTTAAACTAGTGATTTGCAGCTTTTCGATATCGAATTCTAAATTTGTATATACAAAAAATCGACTTTATACCTAAATATAAGATTACGGAATTCTCCTAAATGCACTGCCGTTATGCCGCCATGGCTTTATGCCAACTTCAGTTCGTTAGAGGTTTATTAACTCAAATATGTTAAACTAATGATTTGAAGCATTTCGAAATCGATTGCTAAATGTGTATATACAAGAAAATCGACTTTATACTCAAATATAAGATAACGGAGTTCTTCTTAATGCACTGCCGTTATGCCGTTATGGCTTTATTTTAACTGCAGTTCGTTAAAGAAGGTTTATTAACTTAAATATGTTAAACCAGTTATTTGAAGCATTTCGATATCGATTGCTAAATGTGTATATACAAGAAAATCGAATTTATACCTAAATATAAGATTACGGAATTCTTCTAAATGCACTGCCTTTATGCCGTTATGGCCTTATGTTAACTTCAGTTCGTTAGAGAAGGTTATTTGTTAGCATTTCGATATCGATTTCTTAATGCATATATACAAGAAACTCGACGTTATACCTAAATATAAGATTACGAAATTCTTCTAAATGCACTGCTGTTATGCCGCCATGGCTTTATGCCAACTTCAGGTCGTTAAAGAAGGTTTGTTAACTCAAATATGTTAAACTAATGACTTTAAGCAATTCGATATCCATTGCTAAATGTGTATATACAAGAAAATCGCTTTTATACCTAAATATTAGATAACGGAGTTCTTTTAAAAAGCTTTATTAACTTAAATATGTTAAACTAATGATTTGAAGCATTTCGATATCGATTGCTAAATGAGTATATACAAGAAAATCGACTTTATACCTAAATATAAGATAACGGAATTCTTCCAAATGCACTGCCGTTGTGCCGTTAAGGCTGTTGTAGACTTCAGTAAGATAAAGAGGGTTAATTAACTCAAATATGTTAAACTAATGATTTGAAACATTTCGATATCGATTGCTAAATGTGTATATACAAGAAAATCGACTTTATACTTAATATAAGATTACAGAATTCTTCTAAATGCACTGCCGTTATGACGCCATGGCTTTATGCCAACTTCAGTTCGTTAAAGAAGGTTTATTAACTCAAATATGTTAAACTAATGACTTTAAGCATTTCGATATCCATTGCTAAATGTGTATATACAAGAAAATCGACTTTATACCTAAATATTAGATAACGGAGTTCTTTTAAAAAGCTTTATTAACTTAAATATGTTAAACTAATGATTTGAAGCATTTCGATATCGATTGCTAAATTAGTATATACAAGAAAATCGACTTTATACCTAAATATAAGATATCGGAATTCTTCCAAATGCACTGTCGTTATTCCGTTAAGGCTTTTGTAGACTTCAGTAAAATAAAAAAAGTTTATTAACTTAAATATGTTAAACTAATGATTTGAAGCATTTCGATATCGATAGCTAAATATGTAAATACAAGAAAATCGACTTTACACATAAATATAAGATTACGGAATTCTCCTAAATGCACTGCCGTTATACCGTTAAGGCTTTTGTAGACTTCAGTAAAATAAAAAAAGTTTACTAACTTAAATATGTTAAACTAATGATTTGAAGCATTTCGATATCGGTTGCTAATTGTGTAAATACAAGAAAATCGACTTTATACCTAAATATAAGATTATGGAATTCTTCTACATGCACTGTCGTTATGCCGCCATGGATTTATGCCAACTTCAGTTCGTTAAAGAAGGTTTATTAACTTAAGTATGTTAAACTAATGGGTTGAAGCATTTCGATATCGATTGCTAAATTAGTATATACAAGAAAATCGACTTTATACCTAAAAATAAGATAACGGAATTCTTCCAAATGCACTGTCGTTATTCCGTTAAGGCTTTTGTAGACTTCAGTAAAATAAAAAAAGTTTACTAACTTAAATATGTTAAACTAATGATTTGAAGCATTTCGATATCGGTTGCTAATTGTGTAAATACAAGAAAATCGACTTTATACCTAAATATAAGATTATGGAATTCTTCTACATGCACTGTCGTTATGCCGCCATGGATTTATGCCAAATTCAGTTCGTTAAAGAAGGTTTATTAACTTAAGTATGTTAAACTAATGGGTTAAAGCATTTCGATATCGATTGCTAAATGCGTATATACAAGAAAATCGAATTTATACCTAAATATATGATAACGGAATTCCTCTAAATGCACTGCCGTTATGCCGTTATAGCTTTATGTTAACTTCAGTTCGTTAAAGAATGTTTATTCACTTAAATATGTTAAACCAGTTATTTGAAGCATTTCGATATTGATTGCTTAATGCATCTATACAAGAAAATCGACTTTATACCTAAATATAAGATTACGGAATTCTTCTAATACACTGCTGTTATGGCGCCATGGCTTTATGCCAACTTCAGTTCGTTAAAGAAGGTTTATTAACTTAAATATGTTAAACTAATGATTTGAAGCATTTCGATATCGATTGCTAAATGTGTATGTACAAGAAAATCGACTTTATACTTAATATAAGCTTACGGAATTCTTCTAAATGCACTGCCGTTATACCGTTATGGCTTTATGTAAACTTCAGTAAGATAAAGAGGGTTAATTAACTTAAATATGTTAAACTAATAATTTGAAACTAAATGAGTATATACAAGAAAATCGTCTTTATACTTAATGTAAGATTACAGAGTTCTTCTAAATGCACTGCCGTTAGGCCGCCATGGCTTTATGCCAACTTCAGTTCGTTAAAGAAGGTTTATTAAATTAAATATGTTAAACTAACGATTTGAGGCATTTCGATATCGATTGCTAAATGTGTATATACAAGAAAATCGACTTTATACTTAATTTGAGTTTACGGAATTCTTCTTAATGCAGTGCCGTTATGCCGTTATGGCTTTATGTTAACTTCTGTCGTTAAAGAAGGTTTATTAACTTAAATATGTTAAACCAGTTATTTGAAGCATTTCTATATCGATTGCTATATGCAGATATACAAGAAAATCGACTTTATACCTAAATATAAGATTACGGAATTCTTCCAAATGTACTGTCGTTATGCCGCCATGGCTTTATATCACCTTCAATACGTTAAAGAAGGTTAATTAAATTAAATATGTTAAACTAATGATTTGAAGCATTTCGATATCGATTGCTATATGCGTATATGCAACAAAATCGACTTTATACCTAAATAAAAGAATACGGAATTCTTCTACATGCATTGCTGTTATGCCGCCATGGCTTTATATCACCTTAAATACGTTAAAGAAGGTTACTTAACTTAAATATGTTAAACTAATGATCTGAAGCATTTCGATATCGATTGCTAAATGAGTATATATAAGAAAATCGACTTTATAACTAAATGTAAGATTGCGGAATTTTTCTAAGTGCACTGCCGTTATGCCGTTAAGGCTTTATATCACCTTCAATAAGTTCAAGAAGGTTACTTAACTTAAATATGTTAAACTAATGATTTGAAGCATTTCGATATCGATTGCTAAATGTGCACTGCCGTTATACCGTTGTGGCTTTATGTAAACTTCAATAAGATAAGGAAAGCTAATTAATTTAAATATGTTAAACTAATGATTTGAAGCATTTCGATATCGAATGCTAAATGTGTACATACAAAAAATAAATTTATACCTAAATATAAGATTACGGATTTCTTCTAAATGCACTGCCGTTATGCCGCCATGGCTTTATGCCAACTTCAGTTCGTTAAAGAAGGTTTATTAACTCAAATATGTTAAACTAATGATTTGAAGCATTTCGATATCGATTGCTAAATGTGTATATACAAGAAAATCGACTTTTTACCTAAATATTAGATAACGGAGTTCTTCTAAATGCACTGCCGTTGTGCAGTAATGGCCTTATCTTAACTTCAATTCGTTAGAGAAGGTTAATTAACTTAAATATTTTAAACTAGTGATTTGCAGCTTTCCGATATCGAATTCTAAATTTGTATATACAAAAAATCGACTTTATACCTAAATATAAGATTACGGAATTCTCCTAAATGCACTGCCGTTATGCCGCCATGGCTTTATGCCAACTTCAGTTCGTTAGATAAGGTTTATTAACTCAATTATGTTAAACTAATGATTTGAAGCATTTCGATATCGATTTCTAATTGTGTATATACAAGGAAATCGACTTTATACTCAAATATAAGATAACGGAGTTCTTCTTAATGCACTGCCGTTATGCCGTTATGGCTTTATTGTAACTGCAGTTCGTTAAAGAAGGTTTATTAACTTAAATATGTTAAACCACTGCCGTTATGCCGTTATAGCTTTATGTTAACTTCAGTTCGTTAAAGAATGTTTTTTCACTTAAATATGTTAAACCAGTTATTTGAAGCATTTCGATATTGATTGCTTAATGCATCTATACAAGAAAATCGACTTTATACCTAAATATAAGATTACGGAATTCTTCTAATACACTGCTGTTATGGCGCCATGGCTTTATGCCAACTTCAGTTCGTTAAAGAAGGTTTATTAACTTAAATATGTTAAACTAATGATTTGAAGCATTTCGATATCGATTGCTAAATGTGAATATACAAGAAAATCGACTTTATACTTAATATAAGATTACAGAATTCTTCTAAATGCACTGCCGTTATATCGTTATGGCTTTATGTAAACTTCAGTAAGATAAAGAGGGTTAATTAACTTAAATATGTTAAACTAATAATTTGAAACTAAATGAGTATATATAAGAAAATCGTCTTTATACTTAATGTAAGATTACAGAGTTCTTCTAAATGCACTGCCGTTAGGCCGCCATGGCTTTATGCCAACTTCAGTTCGTTAAAGAAGGTTTATTAAATTAAATATGTTAAACTAACGATTTGAGGCATTTCGATATCGATTGCTAAATGTGTATATACAAGAAAATCGACTTTATACTTAATATAAGATTACGGAATTCTTCTTAATGCAGTGCCGTTATGCCGTTATGGCTTTATGTTAACTTCTGTTCGTTAAAGAAGGTTTATTAACTTAAATATGTTAAACCAGTTATTTGAAGCATTTCGATATCGATTGCTATATGCAGATATACAAGAAAATCGACTTTATACCTAAATATAAGATTACGGAATTCTTCCAAATGTACTGTCGTTATGCCGCCATGGCTTTATATCACCTTCAATACGTTAAAGAAGGTTAATTAAATTAAATATGTTAAACTAATGATTTGAAGCATTTCGATATCGATTGCTATATGCGTATATGCAACAAAATCGACTTTATACCTAAATAAAAGAATACGGAATTCTTCTACATGCATTGCTGTTATGCCGCCATGGCTTTATATCACCTTAAATACGTTAAATAAGGTTACTTAACTTAAATATGTTAAACTAATGATCTGAAGCATTTCGATATCGATTGCTAAATGAGTATATATAAGAAAATCGACTTTATACCTAAATATAAGATTGCGGAGTTTTTCTAAGTGCACTGCCGTTATGCCGTTAAGGCTTTATATCACCTTTAGTAAGTTCAAGAAGGTTACTTAACTTAAATATGTTAAACTAATGATTTGAAGCATTTCGATATCGATTGCTAAATGTGCACTGCCGTTATACCGTTGTGGCTTTATGTAAACTTCAATAAGATAAAGAAAGCTAATTAATTTAAATATGTTAAACTAATGATTTGAAGCATTTCGATATCGAATGCTAAATGTGTACATACAAAAAATAAATTTATACCTAAATATAAGATTTCGGATTTCTTCTAAATGCACTGCCGTTATGCCGCCATGGCTTTATGCCAACTTCAGTTCGTTAAAGAAGGTTTATTAACTCAAATATGTTAAACTAATGGTTTGAAGCATTTCGATATCGATTGCTAAATGTGTATATACAAGAAAATCGACTTTATACCTAAATATTAGATAACGGAGTTCTTCTAAAGAAGCTTTATTAACTTAAATATGTTAAACTAATGATTTGAATCATTTCGATATCGATTGCTAAATGAGTATATACAAGAAAATCTACTTTATACCTAAATATAAGATTACGGAATTCTTCTAAATGCACTGCCGTTATGCCGTTAAGGCTTTATGTAGACTTCAGTAAGATAGAGAGGGTTAATTAACTTAAATATGTTAAACTAATGATTTGAAGCCTTTTGTTATCGATTGCTAAATGTGTATATACAAGAAAATTGACTTTATTCCTAAATATAAGATAACGGAGTTCTTCTAAATGCACTGCCGTTATGCCGTTAAAGCTTTGTGTTAACTTTAGTTCGTCAAAGAAGGTTTATTAACTTAAATATGTTAAACTAATGATTTGAAGCATTTCGATATCGATTTCTTAATGCATATATACAAGAAAATCGACTTTATACCTAAATATAAGATTACGGAATGCTTCCAAATGTACTGTCGTAATGCCTCCTTGGCTTTATATAACTTCAATACGTTAAAGATGGTTAATTAACTTTAATATGTTAAACTAATGATTTGAAGCAATTCGATATCGATTGCTAAATGTGTCTATACAACAAAATCGACTTTTTTCCTAAATAAAAGATTACGGAATTCATCCAAATGCACTGCCGTTATACCGTTATGGCTTTATGTAAACTTCAGGAAGATAAAGAGTGTTTATTAACTTAAATATGTTAAACTAATGATTTTAAGCATTTCGATATCGATTGCTCAATGTGTATATACAAGAAAATCGACTTTATACCCAAATTAAAGATTACGGAGTTCTTCTAAATTCACTGCCGTTATGCCGCCATGACTTTATGCCAACTTCAGTTCGTTAAAGAAGGTTTATTAACTTAAATATGTTAAACTAATGGTTTGAAGCATTTTGATATCGATTGTTAAATATGTATATGCAAGAAAATCGACTTTATACCTAAATATAAGATAACGGAATTCTTCTAAATGCACTGCCGTTGTGCAGTAATGGCCTTATCTTAACTTCAATTCGTTAGAGAAGGTTAATTAACTTAAATATTTTAAACTAGTGATTTGCAGCTTTTCGATATCGAATTCTATATTTGTATATACAAAAAATCGACTTTATACCTAAATATAAGATTACGGAATTCTCCTAAATGCACTGCCGTTATGCCGCCATGGCTTTATGCCAACTTCAGTTCGTTAGATAAGGTTTATTAACTCAAATATGTTAAACTAATGAATTTAAGCATTTCGATATCCATTGCTAAATGTGTATATACAAGAAAATCGCTTTTATACCTAAATATTAGATAACGGAGTTCTTTTAAAAAGCTTTATTAACTTAAATATGTTAAACTAATGATTTGAAGCATTTCGATATCGATTGCTTAATGAGTATATACAAGAAAATCGACTTTATACCTAAATATAAGATAACGGAATTCTTCCAAATGCACTGCCGTTATGCCGTTAAGGCTGTTGTAGACTTCAGTAAGATAAAGAGGGTTAATTAACTCAAATATGTTAAACTAATGATTTGAAGCAATTCGATATCGAATGCTAAATGTGTCTATACAACAAAATCGACTTTTTTCCTAAATAAAAGATTACGGAATTCATCCAAATGCACTGCCGTTATACCGTTATGGCTTTATGTAAACTTCAGTAAGATAAAGAGTGTTTATTAACTTAAATATGTTAAACTTATTATTTTAAGCATTTCGATATCGATTGCTCAATGTGTATATACAAGAAAATCGACTTTATACCCAAATTAAAGATTACGGAGTTCTTCTAAATTCACTGCCGTTATGCCGCCATGACTTTATGCCAACTTCAGTTCGTTAAAGAAGGTTTATTAACTTAAATATGTTAAACTAATGGTTTGAAGCATTTTGATATCGATTGTTAAATATGTATATGCAAGAAAATCGACTTTATACCTAAATATAAGATAACGGAATTCTTCTAAATGCACTGCCGTTGTGCAGTAATGGCCTTATCTTAACTTCAATTCGTTAGAGAAGGTTAATTAACTTAAATATTTTAAACTAGTGATTTGCAGCTTTTCGATATCGAATTCTAAATTTGTATATACAAAAAATCAACTTTATACCTAAATATAAGATTACGGAATTCTCCTAAATGCACTGCCGTTATGCCGCCATGGCTTTATGCCAACTTCAGTTCGTTAGATAAGGTTTATTAACTCAAATATGTTAAACTAATGACTTTAAGCATTTCGATATCCATTGCTAAATGTGTATATACAAGAAAATCGCTTTTATACCTAAATATTAGATAACGGAGTTCTTTTAAAAAGCTTTATTAACTTAAATATGTTAAACTAATGATTTGAAGCATTTCGATATCGATTTCTAAATGTGTATATACAAGAAAATCGACTTTATACTCAAATATAAGATAACGGAGTTATTCTTAATGCACTGCCGTTATGCCGTTATGGCCTTATTTTAACTGCAGTTCGTTAAAGAAGGTTTATTAACTTAAATATGTTAAACCAGTTATTTGAAGCATTTCGAAATCGATTGCTTAATGCACATATACAACAAAATCGACTTTTTTCCTAAATAAAAGATTACGGAATTCATCCAAATGCACTGCCGTTATACCGTTATGGCTTTATGTAAACTTCAGTAAGATAAAGAGTGTTTATTAACTTAAATATGTTAAACTAATGATTTGAAGCATTTCGATATCGATTGGTAAATGTGTATATACAAGAAAATCGACTTTATACCTAAATATAAGATTACGGAATTCTTCTAAATGCACTGCCGTTATGCCGTTATGGCCTTATGTTAACTTCAGTTCGTTAGAGAAGGTTTTTTAAATCAAATATGTTAAACCAGTTATTTGAAGCATTTCGATATCGATTTCTTAATGCACATATACAAGAAACTCGACATTATACCTAAATATAAGATTACGAAATTCTTCTAAATGCACTGCTGTTATGCCGCCATGGCTTTATGCCAACTTCAGTTCGTTAAAGAAGGTTTATTAACTCAAATATGTTAAACTAATGACTTTAAGCATTTCGATATCCATTGCTAAATGTGTATATACAAGAAAATCGACTTTTATACCTAAATATTAGATAACGGAGTTCTTTTAAACAAGCTTTATTAACTTAAATATGTTAAACTAATGATTTGAAGCATTTCGATATCGATTGCGAAATGAGTATATACAAGAAAATCGACTTTATACCTAAATATAAGATAACGGAATTCTTCCAAATGCACTGCCGTTATGCCGTTAAGGCTGTTGTAGGGCTTCAGTAAGATAAAGAGGGTTAATTAACTCAAATATGTTAAACTAATGATTTGAAGCATTTCGATATCGATTGCTAAATTTTTAAAAAAAACGACTTTATACCTTTAAATAAGATTACAGGGAAATTTTTCTAAATGCACTGCCGTTATGACCCCCATGGCTTTATGCCAACTTCAGTTCGTCAAAGAAGGTTTATTAACTTAAATATGTTAAACTAATGATTTGAAGCATTTCGATATCGATTGCTAAATGAGTATATACCAAAGACCCTTATCGACTTTATTAAAACCTAAATAAAAATTTAAATTAAAAAATATTTCTTCTAAATGGCAAAAAGTCTTTATACCGCCCAAAAGGCCTTTTTGTTTAACTTCAGTTCGTCAAAGAAGGTTTATTAACTTAAATATGTTAAAATAATGATTTGAAGCATTTCGATATCGATTGCTAAATGAGTATATACAAGAAAATCGACTTTATACCTAAATATAAGATAACGGAATTCTTCCAAATGCACTGCCGTTATTTCGTTAAGGCTTTTGTAGACTTCAGTAAGATAAAAAAAAGTTTATTAACTTAAATATGTTAAACTAATGATTTGAAGCATTTCGATTTCGATAGCTAAATATGTAAATACAAGAAAATCGACTTCACACATAAATATAAGATTACGGAATTCTCCTAAATGCACGCCGTTATACCGTTAAGGCTTTTGTAGATTTCAGTAAGCTAAAAAAAGTTGCACTGTCGTTATGCCGCCATGGATTTATGCCAACTTCAGTTCGTTAAAGAAGGTTTATTAACTTAAGTATGTTAAACTAATGGGTTGAAGCATCTCCATATCGATTGCTAAATGTGTATGTACAACAAAATCGACTTTACACATAAATATAAGATTACGGAATTCTCCTAAATGCACTGCCGTTATACCGTTAAGGCTTTTGTAGACTTCAGTAAAATAAAAAAAGTTTACTAACTTAAATATGTTAAACTAATGATTTGAAGCATTTCGATATCGGTTGCTAATTGTGTAAATACAAGAAAATCGACTTTATACCTAAATATAAGATTATGGAATTCTTCTACATGCACTGTCGTTATGCCGCCATGGATTTATGCCAACTTCAGTTCGTTAAAGAAGGTTTATTAACTTAAGTATGTTAAACTAATGGGTTGAAGCATTTCGATATCGATTGCTAAATTAGTATATACAAGAAAATCGACTTTATACCTAAAAGTAAGATAACGGAATTCTTCCAAATGCACTGTCGTTATTCCGTTAAGGCTTTTGTAGACTTCAGTAAAATAAAAAAAGTTTACTAACTTAAATATGTTAAACTAATGATTTGAAGCATTTCGATATCGGTTGCTAATTGTGTAAATACAAGAAAATCGACTTTATACCTAAATATAAGATTATGGAATTCTTCTACATGCACTGTCGTTATGCCGCCATGGATTTATGCCAACTTCAGTTCGTTAAAGAAGGTTTATTAACTTAAGTATGTTAAACTAATGGGTTGAAGCATTTCGATATCGATTGCTAAATGCGTATATACAAGAAAATCGAATTTATACTAAATATAAGATTACGGAATTCTTCTTAATGCAGTGCCGTTATGCCGTTATGGCTTTATGTTAACTTCTGTTCGTTAAAGAAGGTTTATTAACTTAAATATGTTAAACCAGTTATTTGAAGCATTTCGATATCGATTGCTAATGCAATATACAAGAAAATCGACTTTATACCTAAATATAAGATTACGGAATTCTTCAAATGTACTGTCGTTATGCCGCCATGGCTTTATATCAACTTCAATCGTTAAAGAAGGTTTATTAACTTAAATATGTTAAACTAATGATTTGAAGCATTTCGATATCGATTGCTAAATGGTATATACAACAAAATCGACTTTATACCTAAATATAAGATTACGGAATTCTTCTACATGCACTGCCGTTATGCCGTTATGGCTTTATGTAAACTTCAGTACGATAAAGAAGGTTATTAACTTAAATATGTTAAACTAATGATTGAAGCATTTCGATATCGATTGCTAAATGAGTATATACAAGAAAATCGACTTTATACCTAAATTAAGATTACGGAATTCTTCTAAATGCACTGCCGTTATGCCGCCATGGCTTTATGCCAACTTCAGTTCGTTAAAGAAGGTTTATTAACTTAAATATGTTAAACTAATGATTTGAAGCATTTCGATATCGATTGCTAAATGTGTATATACAAGAAAATCGACTTTATCTAAATTATAAGATAACGGAATTCTTCTAAATGCATGCCGTTATGCGTAATGGCTTTATGTTAACTTCGATTCGTTAAAGAAGGTTTATTAACTTAAATATGTTAAACCTAATATTTGAAGCATTTCGATATCGATTGCTTATGCAATATACAAGAAAATCGACTTTATTTCCTAAATATAAGATTGACGGAATTCTTCAATGCTACTGTGTATATGCAGCCACTTGCTTTATATCAACTACAGTTCGTCTAAAGAAGGTTTATTAACTTAAATATGTTAAACTAATGATTTGAAGCATTTCGATATCGATTGCTAAATGTGTATATACAAAAAATCGACTTTATTCCTAAATATAAGATACGGAATTCTTCTAAATGCACTGCCGTTATGCCGTTATGGCTTTATGTAACTTCAGTACGTAAAGAAGGTTATTAACTTAAATATGTTAAACTAATGATTTGAAGCATTTCGATATCGATTGCTAAATGAGTATATACAAGAAAATCGACTTTATACCTAAATAAGATTACGGATTTCTTCTAAATGCACTGCCGTTATGCCGCCATGGCTTTATGTCAACTTCAGTTCGTTAAAGAAGGTTTATTAACTTAAATATGTTAAACTAATGATTTGAAGCATTTCGATATCGATTGCTAAATGTGTATATACAAAAAATCGACTTTATACCTAAATATAAGATTTAAAGGAATTCTTCTAAAAGCACTGCCGTTGTGCAGTAATGGCCTTATCTTAACTTCAATTCGTTCGAGAAGGTTTTTTAACTTAAATATGTTAAACTAATGATTTGAAGCATTTCGATATCGATTGCTTAATGCATATATACAAGAAAATCGACTTTATACCTAAATATAAGTTGACGGAATGCTTCCAAATGTACTGTCGTAATGCCTCCTTGGCTTTATATCAACTTCAATACGCTAAAGAAGGTTAGTTAACTTTAATATGTTAAACTAATGATTTGAAGCAATTCGATATCGATTGCTAAACGTGTCTATACAACAAAATCGACTTTTTTCCTAAATAGAAGATTACGGAATTCATCCAAATGCACTGCCGTTATACCGTTATGGCTTTATGTAAACTTCAGTAAGATAAAGAGTGTTTATTAACCTAAATATGTATGTTAAACTAATGATTTTAAGCATTTCGATATCGATTGCTAAATGTGTATATACAAGAAAATCGACTTTATACCCAAATTAAAGATTACGGAATTCTTCTAAATTCACTGCCGTTATGCCGCCATGACTTTATGCCAACTTCAGTTCGTTAAAGAAGGTTTATTAACTTAAATATGTTAAGCTAATGGTTTGAAGCATCTCGATATCGATTGCTAAATGTGTATATACAGAAAAATCGACTTTATACCTAAATATAAGATAACGGAATTCTTCTAAATGCACTGCCGTTGTGCAGTAATGGCCTTATCTTAACTTCAATTCGTTAGAGAAGGTTAATTAACTTAAATATTTTAAACTAGTGATTTGCAGCTTTTCGATATCGAATTCTAAATTTGTATATACAAAAAATCGACTTTATACCTAAATATAAGATTAAATGCACTGCCGTTATGCCGCCATGGCTTTATGCCAACTTCAGTTCGTTAGATAAGGTTTATTAACTCAAATATGTTAAACTAATGATTTGAAGCATTTCGATATCGATTTCTAAATGTGTATATACAAAAAAATCGACTTTATACTCAAATATAAGATAACGGAGTTATTCTTAATGCACTGCCGTTATGCCGTTATGGCCTTATTTTAACTGCAGTTCGTTAAAGAAGGTTTATTAACTTAAATATGTTAAACCAGTTATTTGAAGCATTTCGAAATCGATTGCTTAATGCACATATACAACAAAATCGACCTTTTTCCTAAATAAAAGATTACAGAATTCATCCAAATGCACTGCCGTTATACCGTTATGGCTTTATGTAAACTTCAGTAAGATAAAGAGTGTTTATTAACTTAAATATGTTAAACTAATGATTTGAAGCATTTCGATATCGATTGGTAAATGTGTATATACAAGAAAATCGACTTTATACCTAAATATAAGATTACGGAATTCTTCTAAATGCACTGCCGTTATGCCGTTATGGCCTTATGTTAACTTCAGTTCGTTAGAGAAGGTTTTTTAAATCAAATATGTTAAACCAGTTATTTGAAGCATTTCGATATCGATTTCTTAATGCACATATACAAGAAACTCGACATTATACCTAAATATAAGATTACGAAATTCTTCTAAATGCACTGCTGTTATGCCGCCATGGCTTTATGCCAACTTCAGTTCGTTAAAGAAGGTTTATTAACTCAAATATGTTAAACTAATGACTTGAAGCATTTCGATATCGATTGCTAAATGTGTATATACAAGAAAATCGCTTTTATACCTAAATATTAGATAACGGAGTTCTTTTAAAAAGCTTTATTAACTTAAAAATGTAAAACTAATGATTTGAAGCATTTCGATATCGATTGCTAAATGAGTATATACAAGAAAATCGACTTTATACCTAAATATAAGATAACGGAATTCTTCCAAATGCACTGCCGTTATGCCGTTAAGGCTGTTGTAGACTTCAGTAAGATAAAGAGGGTTAATTAACTCAAATATGTTAAACTAATGATTTGAAGCATTTCGATATCGATTGCTAAATCTATATATACAAAAAATCGACTTTATACCTAAATAGATGATTACGGATTTCTTCTACATGCACTGCCGTTATGCCGCCATGGCTTTGTGTTAACTTCAGTTCGTCAAAGAAGGTTTATTAACTTAAATATGTTAAACTAATGATTTGAAGCATTTCGATATCGATTGCTAAATGAGTATATACAAGAAAATCGACTTTATACCTAAATAGATGATTACGGATTTCTTCTACATGCACTGCCGTTATGCCGCCATGGCTTTTTGTTAACTTCAGTTCGTCAAAGAGGGTTTATTAACTTAAATATGTTAAAATAATGGTTTGAAGCATTTTGATATCGATTGCTAAATGTGTATATACAAGAAAATCGACTTTATACCTAAATATAAGATTACGGAATTCTTCTAAATGCACTGCCGTTATGCCTTTATGGCCTTATGTTAACTTCAGTTCGTTAGAGAAGGTTTTTTAAATCAAATATGTTAAACCAGTTATTTGAAACTTTCGATATCGATTTCTTAATGCATATATACAAGAAACTCGACGTTATACTTAAATATAAGATTACGAAATTCTTCTAAATGCACTGCTATTATGCCGCCATGGCTTTATCCAACTTCAGTTCGTTAAAGAAGGTTTATTAACTCAAATATGTTAAACTAATGACTTTAAGCATTTCGATATCCATTGCTAAATGTATATATACAAGAAAATCGACTTTATACCTAAATATTAGATAACGTAGTTCTTTTAAAAAGCTTTATTAACTTAAATATGTTAAACTAATGATTTGAAGCATTTCGATATCGATTGCGAAATGAGTATATACAAGAAAATCGACTTTATACCTAAATATAAGATAACGGAAATCTTCCAAATGCACTGCCGTTATGCCGTTAAGGCTGTTGTAGACTTCAGTAAGATAAAGAGGGTTAATTAACTCAAATATGTTAAACTAATGATTTGAAGCATTTCGATATCGATTGCTAAATGAAAATCGACTTTATACTTAATATAAGATTACAGAATTCTTCTAAATGCACTGCCGTTATGACGCCATGGCTTTATGCCAACTTCAGTTCGTTAAAGAAGGTTTATTAACTTAAATATGTTAAACTAATGATTTGAAGCATTTCGATATCGATTGCTAAATGAGTATATATTCTTCTAAATGCACTGCCGTTATACCGTTATGGCTTAATGTAAACTTCAGTAAGATAAAGAGGGTTAATTAACTTAAATATGTTAAACTAATAATTTGAAACTAAATGAGTATATACAAGAAAATCGTCTTTATACTTAATACAAGATTACAGAATTCTTCTAAATGCACTGCCGTTATGACGCCATGGCTTTATGCCAACTTCAGTTCGTTAAAGAAGGTTTATTAACTTAAATATGTTAAACTAATGATTTGAAGCATTTCGATATCGATTGCTAAATGAGTATATACAAGAAAATCGACTTTATACCTAGATATAAGATAACGGAATTCTTCCAAATGCACTGTCGTTATTCCGTTAAGGCTTTTGTAGACTTCAGTAAGATAAAAAAAGTTTATTAACTTAAATATGTTAAACTAATTATTTGAAGCATTTCGATTTCGATAGCTAAATATGTAAATACAAGAAAATCGACTTTACACATAAATATAAGATTACGGAATTCTCCTAAATGCACTGCCGTTATACCGTTAAGGCTTTTGTAGACTTCAATAAGCTAAAAAAAGTTGCACTGTCGTTATGCCGCCATGGATTTATGCCAACTTCAGTTCGTTAAAGAAGGTTTATTAACTTAAGTATGTTAAACTAATGGGTTGAAGCATCTCCATATCGATTGCTAAATGTGTATGTACAACAAAATCGACTTTATGCCTAAATATAAGATTACGGAATTCTTCCAAATGCGCCGCCGTTATACCGTTATGGTATTATGTAAACTTCAGTAAGATAAAGAAGGTTAATTAACTTAAATATGTTAAACTAATAATTTGAAACTAAATGAGTATATACAAGAAAATCGTCTTTATACTTAATACAAGATTACAGAATTCTTCTAAATGCACTGCCGTTATGACGCCATGGCTTTATGCCAACTTCAGTTCGTTAAAGAAGGTTTATTAACTTAAATATGTTAAACTAATGATTTGAAGCATTTCGATATCGATTGCTAAATGAGTATATACAAGAAAATCGACTTTATACCTAGATATAAGATAACGGAATTCTTCCAAATGCACTGTCGTTATTCCGCTAAGGCTTTTGTAGACTTCAGTAAGATAAAAAAGTTTATTAACTTAAATATGTTAAACTAATGATTTGAAGCATTTCGATTTCGATAGCTAAATATGTAAATACAAGAAAATCGACTTTACACATAAATATAAGATTACGGAATTCTCCTAAATGCACTGCCGTTATACCGTTAAGGCTTTTGTAGACTTCAGTAAGCTAAAAAAAGTTGCACTGTCGTTATGCCGCCATGGATTTATGCCAACTTCAGTTCGTTAAAGAAGGTTTCTTAACTTAAGTATGTTAAACTAATGGGTTGAAGCATCTCCATATCGATTGCTAAATGTGTATGTACAACAAAATCGACTTTATACCCAAATTTAAGATTACGCAATTCTTCTAAATGCACTGCCGTTATGCCGTTATAGCTTTATGTTAACTTCAGTTCGTTAAAGAATGTTTATTAACTTAAATATGTTAAACCAGTTATTTGAAGCATTTCGATATTGATTGCTTAATGCATATATACAAGAAAATCGACTTTATACCTAAATATAAGATTACGGAATTCTTCTAATGCACTGCTGTTATGGCGCCATGGCTTTATGCCAACTTCAGTTCGTTAAAGAAGGTTTATTAACTTAAATATGTTAAACTAATGATTTGAAGCACTTTGATATCGATTGCTAAATGAGTATATACAATAAAATCGACTTTATACCTAAATATAAGATTACGGAATTCTTCTACATGCACTGCCGTTATGCCGTTATGGCTTTATGTAAACTTCAGTATGATAAAGAGGGTTAATTAACTTAAATATGTTAAACTAATAATTTGTAACTAAATGAGTATATACAAGAAAATCGTCTTTATACTTAATGTAAGATTACAGAGTTCTTCTAAATGCACTGCCGTTAGGCCGCCATGGCTTTATGCCAACTTCAGTTCGTTAAAGAAGGTTTATTAAATTAAATATGTTAAACTAATGATTTGAGGCATTTCGATATCGATTGCTAAATGTGTATATACAAGAAAAACGACTTTATACTTAATATAAGATTACGGAATTCTTCTTAATGTACCGTCGTTATGCCGCCATTGCTTTATATCACCTTCAATACGTTAAAGAAGGTTAATTAAATTAAATATGTTAAACTAATGATTTGAAGCATTTCGATATCGATTGCTATTTGCGTATATGCAACAAAATCGACTTTATACCTAAATAAAAGAATACGGAATTCTTCTACATGCATTGCTGTTATGCCGCCATGGCTTTATATCACCTTAAATACGTTAAAGAAAGTTACTTAACTTAAATATGTTAAACTTATGATCTGAAGCATTTCGATATCGATTGCTAAATGAGTATATATAAGAAAATCGACTTTATACCTAAATATAAGATTACGGAATTCTTCTAAATGCACTGCCGTTATGCCGTTAAGGCTTTATATCACCTTCAATAAGTTCAAGAAGGTTACCTAACTTAAATATGTTAAACTAATGATTTGAAGCATTTCGATATCGATTGCTAAATGTGCACTGCCGTTATACCGTTGTGGCTTTATGTAAACTTCAATAAGATAAAGAAAGCTAATTAATTTAAATATGTTAAACTAATGATTTGAAGAATTTCGATATCGAATGCTAAATGTGTACATACAAAAAATAAATTTATACCTAAATATAAGATTACGGATTTCTTCTAGATGCACTGCCGTTATGCCGCCATGGCTTTATGCCAACTTCAGTTCGTTAATGAAGGTTTATTAACTCAAATATGTTAAACTAATGACTTGAAGCATTTCGATATCGATTGCTAAATGTGTATATACAAGAAAATCGACTTTTTACCTAAATATTAGATAACGGAGTTCTTCTAAAGAAGCTTTATTAACTTAAATATGTTAAACTAATGATTTGAAGCATTTCGATATCGATTGCTAAATGAGTATATACAAGAAAATCTACTTTATACCTAAATATAAGATTACGGAATTCT
>CM050324.1:14624544-14639544 GCA_027475135.1 Bactrocera correcta
TTGCTAAATACGTATATACAACAAAATCGAATTTGTACCTAAATATAAGATTACGGAATTCTTCTAAATGCACTACCGTTATGCCGCCATGGCTTTATGTTAACTTCTTTGCGCTAAAGAAGCTTTATTAACTTAAATATGTTAAACTTATGATTTGAAGCATTTCGATATCGTTTGCTAAATGCGTATGTACAACAAAATCGACTTTATACCTAAATATAAGATTACGGAATTCTTCTACATGCATTGCCGTTATGCCGCCATGGCTTTATATCACCTTCAATACGTTAAACAAGGTTTCTTAACTGAAATATGTTAAACTAATGATTTGAAGCATTTCGATATCGTATGCTAAATGCGTATATACAACAAAATCGACTTTATACCTTAATATAAGATTACGGAATTCTTCCAAATGTACTGTCGGTATGCCGCCATGGCTTTCTATCAACTTCAATACGTTAAAGAAGGTTAATTAACTTGCATTTGTTAAACTAGTGATTTGAAGCATTTCGATATCGATTGCTAAATGTGTAAATACAAGAAAATCGGATTTGTACCTAAATATAAGATTACGGAATTCTTCTACATGCACTGCTGTTATGCTGCCATGGCTTCATGTTTAAATTCTGTGCGTTAAAGAAGCTTTATTAACTTAAATATGTTAAACTAATGATTTAACGTATTTCGATATCGATTGCTTAATGAGCATATACAAGAAAATCGACTTTATACCTAAATATAAGATTGCGGAATTCTTCCAAATGCACTTCCGTTATGCCGTTAAGGCCTTGTAAGATAAAGAGGGTTAATTAACGTAAATATGTTAAACTAATGATTTGAAGCATTTCGATATCGTTTGCTAAATACGTATATACAACAAAATCGACTTTATTCCTAAATATAAGATTACGTAATTCTTCTACATGCACTGCCGTTATACCGCCATGGCTTTATATCACCTTCAATATGATAAAGATAGTAACTTAACTTAAATATGTTAAACTAATGATTTGAAGCATTTCGATATCGATTGCTAAATGTGTATATACAAGAAAATCGACTTTATGCCTAAATATAAGATTACGTAGTTTTTCTAAATGCACTGCCGTTATGTCGTTAAGGCTTTTGTAGACTTTAGTAAGATAAAGAGGGTTAATTAACTTAAATACGTTAAACTATTGATTTGAAGCATTTCGAAATCGATTGCTAAATGCGTATATACAACAAAATCGATTTTATACCTAAATATAAGGTAACGGAATTCTTCCAAATGCACTGCCGTTATGCCGTTAAGGTTTTTGTAGACTTCAGTAAGGTAAAGAGGGTTAATTAACTTAAATATGTTAAACTAATGATTTGAAGCATTTCGATATCGATTGCTAAATATGTATATACAAGAAAATCGACTTTATACCTAAATATAAGGTTACGTAATTCTTCTAAATGCACTGCCGTTATGTCGTTAAGGCTTTTGTAGACTTTAGTAAGATAAAGAGGGTTAATTAACTTAAATACGTTAAACCAATGATTTGAAGCATTTCGATATCGATTGCTAAATGCGTATATACAACAAAATCGATTTTATACCTAAATATAAGATAACGGAATTCTTCCAAATGCACTGCCGTTATGCCGTTAAGGTTTTTGTAGACTTCAGTAAGGTAAAGAGGGTTAATTAACTTAAATATGTTAAACTAATGATTTGAAGCATTTCGATATCGTTTGCTAAATGCGTATATACAACAAAATCGACTTTATTCCTAAATATAAGATTACGAAATTCTTCTACATGCACTGCCGTTATACCGCCATGGCTTTATATCACCTTCAATACGATAAAGATAGTAACTTAACTTAAATATGTTACACTAATGATTTGAAGCATTTCGATATCGATTGCTAAATGTGTATATACAAGAAAATCGACTTTATACCTAAATATAAGATTACGTAATTCTTCTAAATGCACTGCCGTTATGTCGTTAAGGCTTTTGTAGACTTTAGTAAGATAAAGAGGGTTAATTAACTTAAATATGTTAAACTTATGATTTGAAGCATTTCGATATCGATTGCTAAATGCGTATATACAACAAAATCGATTTTATACCTAAATATAAGATAACGGACTTCTTCCAAATGCACTGCTGTTATGCCTTTAAGGCCTTGTAAGATAAAGAGGGTTAATTAACATAAATATGCTAAACTAATGATTTGTAGCATTTCGATATCGCTTGCTTAATGCGTATATACAACAAAATCGACTTTATACCTAAATATAAGATTACGGAATTCTTCCAAATGTACTGTCATTATGCCGCCATGGCTTTATATCAACTTCAATACGTTAAAGATGGTTAATAAACTTGCATATGTTAAACTAATGACTTGAAGCATTTCGATATCGATTGCTAAATGAGCACATACAAGACAATCGAATTTGTACCTAAATATAAGATTACGGAATTCTTCTATATGCACTGCCGTTATGCCGTTATGGCTTTATGTTAACTTCTGTTCGTTAAAGTGGGTTTATTAACTTAAATATGTTAAACCAGTTATTTGAAGCATTTCGATATCGATTGCTAAATGAGCATATACAAGAAAATCGACTTTATACCTAAATATAAGATTACGGAATTCTTCCAAATGTACTGTCGGTATGCCGCCATGGCTTTATATCAACTTCAATACGTTAAAGAAGGTTAATTAACTTGCATTTGTTAAACTAGTGATTTGAAGCATTTCGATATCGATTGCTAAATGTGTATATACAACAAAATCGACTTTATTCCTAAATATAAGATTACGGAATTCTTCTACATGCACTGCTGTTATGCCGCCATGGCTTTATGTTAACTTCTGTGCGATAAAGAAGCTTTATTAACTTAAATATGTTAAACTAATGATATAAAATATTTCGATATCGATTGCTTAATGAGTATATACAAGAAAATCGACTTTATACCTAAATATAAGATTGCGGAATTCTTCTAAATGCACTGCCGTTATGCCGTTATGGCTTTTGTAGACTTCAGTAAGATAAAGAGGGTTAATTAACTTAAATATGTTAAATTAATTATTTGAAGCATTTCGTTATCGATTTCTAAATGAGAATATACAAGAAAATTGATTTTATACTTAAATATAAGATTACGGAATTCTTCCAAATGTACTGCCGTTATGCCGTTAAGGCTTTTGTAGACTTCAGTAAGCTAAAGAGGGTTAATTAACTTAAATCTTCTAAACTAATGATTTGAAGCATTTCGATATCGATTGCTAAATGCGTATATATAACAAAATCGACTCTATACCTAAATATAAGATAACGGAGTTCTTCCAAATGCACTGCCGTTATGCCGTTAAGGCCTTGTAAGATAAAGAGGGTTAATTAACATAAATATGTTAAACTAATGATTTGAAGCATTTTGATATCGTTTGCTTAATGCGTATATACAACAAAATCGACTTTATACCTAAATATAAGATTACGGAATTCTTCCAAATGTACTGTCGTTATGCCGCCAAGGCTTTATATCAACTTCAATACGTTAAAGAAGGTTAATTAACTTGCATATGTTAAACTAATGATTTGAAGCATTTCGATATCGATTGCTAAATGCGTATATACAAGAAAATCGAATTTGTACCTAAATATAAGATTACGGAATTCTTCTACATGCACTGCTGTTATGCCGCCATAGCTTTATGTTAACTTCTGTGCGTTAAAGAAGGTAACTTAACTTAAATATAGTAAACTAATGATTTGAAGTATTTCGATGTCGATTGCTAAATGTGTAAATACAAGAAAATCGAATTCGTATCAAAATATAAGATTACGGAATTCTTCTAAATGCACTGCCGTTATGTCGTTAAGGCTTTTGTAGACTTCAGTAAGATAAAGAGGGTTAATTAACTTAAATATGTTAAACTAATGATTTGAAGCATTTCGATATCGATTAATAAATGTGTGTATATAAGAAAACCGAATTAATACCTAACTAAAGGGTGATTTTTTTGAGGTTAGGATTTTCATGCAGTAGTATTTGACAGATCACGTGGGATGTCAGACATGGTGTCAAAGAGAAAGATGCTCAGTATGCTTTGACATTTCATCATGAATAGACTTACTAACGAGCAACGCTTGCAAATCATTGAATTTTATTACCAAAATCAGTGTTCGGTTCGAAATGTGTTTCGCGTCCGTGTCCGATGAGCGATGAGGCTCATTTCTGGTTGAATGGCTACGTAAATAAGCAAAATTGCCGCATTTGGGGTGAAGAGCAACCAGAAGCCGTTCAAGAACTGCCCATGCATCCCGAAAAATGCACTGTTTGGTGTGGTTTGTACGCTGGTGGAATCATTGGACCGTATTTTTTCAAAGATGCTGTTGGACGCAACGTTACGGTGAATGGCGATCGCTATCGTTCGATGCTAACAAACTTTTTGTTGCCAAAAATGGAAGAACTGAACTTGGTTGACATGTGGTTTCAACAAGATGGCGCTACATGCCACACAGCTCGCGATTCTATGGCCATTTTGAGGGAAAACTTCGGACAACAATTCATCTCAAGAAATGGACCCGTAAGTTGGCCACCAAGATCATGCGATTTAACGCCTTTAGACTATTTTTTGTGGGGCTACGTCAAGTCTAAAGTCTACAGAAATAAGCCAGCAACTATTCCAGCTTTGGAAGACAACATTTCCGAAGAAATTCGGGCTATTCCGGCCGAAATGCTCGAAAAAGTTGCCCAAAATTGGACTTTCCGAATGGACCACCTAAGACGCAGCCGCGGTCAACATTTAAATGAAATTATCTTCAAAAAGTAAATGTCATGAACCAATCTAACGTTTCAAATAAAGAACCGATGAGATTTTGCAAATTTTATGCGTTTTTTTTTTTAAAAAAGTTATCAAGCTCTTAAAAAATCACCCGTTACAAGTTAACGGAATTCTTCTAAATGCACTGCCGTTATGCCGTTATGGCTTTATGTTAACTTCTGTTCGTTAAAGAAGGTTTATTAACTTAAATATGTTAAGCTAATGATTTGAAGCATTTCGATATCGTTTGCTAAATACGTATATACAACAAAATCGGCTTTATACCTAAATATAAGATTACGGAATTCTTCTACATGCATTGCCGTTATGCCGCCATGGCTTTATATCACCTTCAATACGTTAAACAAGGTTTCTTTACTTAAATATGTTAAACTAATGATTTGAAGCATTTCGATATCGATTGCTAAATGAGTATATACTTGAAAATCGAATTTATACCCAAATATAAGATTACGGAATTCTTCCAAATGCACTGACATTATGCCGTTAGGGCTTTTGTAGACTTCAGTAAGATAAAGAGGGTTAATTAACTTAAATATGTTAAATTAATTATTTGAAGCATTTCGATATCGATTGCTAAATGCGTATATGTAACAAAATCGACTTTATACCTAAATGTAAGATTACGGAATTCTTCCAAATGCACTGCCGTTATGCCGTTAAGGCCTTGTAAAATAAAGAGGGTTAATTAACGTAAATATGTTAAACTAATGATTTGAAGCATTTCGATATCGTTTGCTAAATACGTATATACAACAAAATCGACTTTATTCCTAAATATAAGATTACGTAATTCTTCTACATGCACTGCCGTTATACCGCCATGGCTTTATATCACCTTCAATACGATAAAGATGGTAACTTAACTTAAATATGTTAAACTAATGATTTGAAGCATTTCGAAATCGATTGCTAAATGTGTATATACAAGAAAATCGACTTTATACCTAAATATAAGATTACGTAATTCTCCTAAATGCACTGCCGTTATGTCGTTAAGGCTTTTGTAGACTTTAGTAAGATAAAAAGGGTTAATTAACTTAAATACGTTAAACTAATGATTTGAAGCATTTCGATATCGATTGCTAAATGCGTATATACAACAAAATCGATTTTATACCTAAATATGAGATAACGGAATTCTTCCAAATGCACTGCCGTTATGCCGTTAAGGTTTTTGTAGACTTCAGCAAGGTAAAGAGGGTTAATTAACTTAAATATGTTAAACTAATGATTTGAAGCATTTCGATATCGTTTGCTAAATGCGTATATACAACAAAATCGACTTTATAACTAAATATAAGATTACGTATTTCTTCTACATGCACTGCCTTTATGCCGCCTTGGCTTTATATCAACTTCATAACGTTAAAGAAGGTTAATTAACTTGCATATGTTAAACTAATGATTTGAAGCATTTCGATATCGATTGCTAAATGTGTATATACAACAAAATCGACTTTATACCCAAATATAAGATTACGGAATTCTTCTAAATGCACTGCCATTATGCCGTTAAGGCTTTTGTAGACTTCAGTAAGATAAAGAGGGTTAATTAACTTAAATATGTTAAATTAATTATTTGAAGCATTTCTTTATCGATTGCTAAATGAGAATATACAAGAAAATTGATTTTAAACCTAAATATAAGATTACGGAATTCTTCCAAATACACTGCCGTTATGCCGTTAAGGCTTTTGTAGACTTCAGTAAGATAAAGAGGGTTAATTAACTTAAATCTGTTAAACTAATGATTTGTAGCATTTCGATTTCGCTTGCTAAATGCGTATATACAACAAAATCGACTTTATACCTAACTATAAGATTACGGAATTCTTCCAAATGTACTGTCGTTATGCCGCCATGGCTTTATATCACCTTCAATACGTTGAAGAAGGTTAATTAACTTAAATATGTTAAAATAATGATTTGAAGCATTTCGATATCGTCTGCTAAATGCGTATATATAACAAACTCGAATTTATACCTAAATATAAGATTACGGAATTCTTCCAAATGTACTGTCGGTATGCCGCCATGGCTTTATATCAACTTCAATACGTTAAAGAAGGTTAATTAACTTGCATTTGTTAAACTAGTGATTTGAAGCATTTCGATATCGATTGCTTAATGTGTAAATACAAGAAAATCGAATTTGTACCTAAATATAAGATTACGGAATTCTTCTACATGCACTGCTGTTATGCCGCCATGGCTTTATGTTAACTTCTGTGCGTTAAAGAAGCTTTATTAACTTAAATATGTTAAACTAATGATTTAAAGTATTTCGATATCGATTGCTTGATGAGTATATACAAGAAAATCGACTTTTACCTAAATATAAGATTGCGGAATTCTTCCAAACGCACTGCCGTTATGCCGTTAAGGCTTTTGTAGACTTCAGTAAGATAAAGAGGGTTAATTAACTTAAATATGTTAAATTAATTATTTGAAGCATTTCTTTATCGATTGCTAAATGAGAATATACAAGAAAATTGATTTTAAACCTAAATATAAGATTACGGAATTCTTCCAAATACACTGCCGTTATGCCGTTAAGGCTTTTGTAGACTTCAGTAAGATAAAGAGGGTTAATTAACTTAAATCTGTTAAACTAATGATTTGAAGCATTTCGATATCGATTGCTAAATGCGTATATATAACAAAATCGACTTTATACCTTAATATAAGATTACGGAGTTCTTCCAAATGCACTGCCGTTATGCCGTTAAGGCCTTGTAAGATAAAGAGGGTTAATTAACATAAATATGTTAAACTAATGATTTAAAGCATTTTGATATCGTTTGCTTAATGCGTATATACAACAAAACCGACTTTATACCTAAATATAAGATTACGGAATCTTTCCAAATGTACTGTCGTTATGCCGCCATGGCTTTATATCAACTTCAATACGTTAAAGAAGGTTAATTAACTTGCATATATTAAACTAATGATTTGAAGCATTTCGATATCGATTGCTAAATGCGTATATACAAGAAAATCGAATTTGTACCTAAATATAAGATTACGGAATTCTTCTACATGCACTGCTGTTATGCCGCCATGGCTTTGTGTTAACTTCTGTGCGTTAAAGAAGGTAACTTAACTTAAATATAGTAAACTAATGATGTGAAGTATTTCGATATCGATTGCTAAATGAGTATATACAAGAAAATCGACTTTATACCTAAATATAGGAATGCGGAATTCTTCCAAATGCACTGCCGTTTTGCCGTTAAGGCTTTTCTAGACTTCAGTAAGATAAAGAGGGTTAATTAACTTAAATATGTTAAACTTATGATTTGAAGCATTTCGATATCGATTGCTAAATGAGAATATACAAGAAAATCGACTTTATACCTAAATATAAGATTACGGAATTCTTCAAAATGCACTGCCGTTATGCCGTTAAGGCTTTTGTAGACTTCAGTGAGATAAAGAGGGGTTTAAATTTAAATTAAATATGTTAAACTAATGACTTGAAGCATTTCGATATCGATTGCTAAATGCGTATATATAACAAAATCGACTTTATACCTAAATATAAGATAACGGACTTCTTCCAAATGCACTGCTGTTATGCCTTTAAGGCCTTGTAAGATAAAGAGGGTTAATTAACATAAATATGCTAAACTAATGATTTGTAGCATTTCGATATCGCTTGCTAAATGCGTATATATAACAAAATCGACTTTATACCTAAATATAAGATTACGGAATTTTTCCAAATGTACTGTCGTTATGCCGCCAAGGCTTTATATCAACTTCAATACGTTAAAGAAGGTTAATTAACTTGCATATGTTAAACTAATGATTTGAAGCATTTCGATATCGATTGCTAAATGCGTATATACAAGAAAATCGAATTTGTACCTAAATATAAGATTACGGAATTCTTCTACATGCACTGCTGTTATGCCGCCATGGCTTTATGTTAACTTCTGTGCGTTAAAGAAGGTAACTTAACTTAAATATAGTAAACTAATGATTTGAAGTATTTCGATGTCGATTGCTAAATGTGTAAATACAAGAAAATCGAATTCGTATCAAAATATAAGATTACGGAATTCTTCTAAATGCACTGCCGTTATGTCGTTAAGGCTTTTGTAGACTTCAGTAAGATAAAGAGGGTTAATTAACTTAAATATGTTAAACTAATGATTTGAAGCATTTCGATATCGATTAATAAATGTGTATATATAAGAAAACCGAATTTATACCTAAATATAAGTTAACGGAATTCTTCTAAATGCACTGGCGTTATGCCGTTATGGCTTTTTGTTAACTTCTGTTCGTTAAAGAAGGTTTATTAACTTAAATATGTTAAGCTAATGATTTGAAGCATTTCGATATCGTTTGCTAAATGCGTATATACAACAAAATCGGCTTTATACCTAAATATAAGATTACGGAATTCTTCTACATGCATTGCCGTTATGCCGCCATGGCTTTATATCACCTTCAATACGTTAAACAAGGTTTCTTTACTTAAATATGTTAAACTAATGATTTGAAGCATTTCGATATCGATTGCTAAATGAGTATATACTTGAAAATCGAATTTATACCCAAAAATAAGATTACGGAATTCTTCCATATGCACTGCCATTATGCCGTTAAGGCTTTTGTAGACTTCAGTAAGATAAAGAGGGTTAATTAACTTAAATATGTTAAATTAATTATTTGAAGCATTTCGATATCGATTGCCAAATGCGTATATGTAACAAAATCGACTTTATACCTAAATATAAGATTACGGAATTCTTCCAAATGCACTGCCGTTATGCCGTTAAGGCCTTGTAAGATAAAGAGGGTTAATTAACTTAAATATGTTAAACTAATGATTTGAAGCATTTCGATATCGATTGCTAAATGCGTATATATAACAAAATCGACTTTATACCTAAATATAAGATAACGGAATTCTTCCAAATGTACTGCTGTTATGCCTTTAAGGCCTTGTAAGATAAAGAGGGTTAGTTAACATAAATATGCTAAACTAATGATTTGTAGCATTTCGATATCGCTTGCTAAATGCGTATATACAACAAAATCGACTTTATACCTAACTATAAGATTACGGAATTCTTCCAAATGTACTGTCGTTATGCCGCCATGGCTTTATATCACCTTCAATACGTTGAAGAAGGTTAATTAACTTAAATATGTTAAAATAATGATTTGAAGCATTTCGATATCGTCTGCTAAATGCGTATATATAACAAACTCGACTTTATACCTAAATATAAGATTACGGAATTCTTCCAAATGTACTGTCGGTATGCCGCCATGGCTTTATATCAACTTCAATACGTTAAAGAAGGTTAATTAACTTGCATTTGTTAAACTAGTGATTTGAAGCATTTCGATATCGATTGCTTAATGTGTAAATACAAGAAAATCGAATTTGTACCTAAATATAAGATTACGGAATTCTTCTACATGCACTGCTGTTATGCCGCCATGGCTTTATGTTAACTTCTGTGCGTTAAAGAAGCTTTATTAACTTAAATATGTTAAACTAATGATTTAAAGTATTTCGATATCGATTGCTTAATGAGTATATACAAGAAAATCGACTTTATACCTAAATATAAGATTGCGGAATTCTTCCAAACGCACTGCCGTTATGCCGTTAAGGCTTTTGTAGACTTCAGTAAGATAAAGAGGGTTAATTAACTTAAATATGTTAAATTAATTATTTGAAGCATTTCTTTATCGATTGCCAAATGAGAATATACAACAAAATCGACTTTTTAAAACCCAAATATAAGATTACGGAATTCTTCCAAATACACTGCCGTTATGCCGTTAAGGCCTTGTAAGATAAAGAGGGTTAATTAACTTAAATATGTTAAACTAATGATTTGAAGCATTTCGATATCGATTGCTAAATGCGTATATATAACAAAATCGACTTTATACCTAAATATAAGATTACGGAATTCTTCCAAATGCACTGCCGTTATGCCGTTTTAAAGGGCCCTTTTAAGATAAAGAGGGTTAATTAACATAAATATGCTTTAAAATAATGATTTGAAGCATTTCGATATCGCTTTTCTAAATGCGTATATACAACAAAATCGACTTTTTTTTCTAAATATAAGATTACGGAATTCTTCCAAATGTACTGTCGTTATGCCGCCATGGCTTTATATCACCTTCAATACGTTAAAGAAGGTTAATTAACTTAAATATGTTAAAATTATTTGAAGCATTTCGATTTTCGTTGCTAAATGCATATATAAAACAAACTCGACTTTATACCTAAATATAAAATTACGGAATTCTTCCAAATGTACTGTCCGTTTTGCCGCCAGGGCTTTTATAACTTCAATAAGATTTAAAAAAGGGGTTTAAATTTAAATTAAATATTTTTAAAATAATGATTTGAAGCATTTCGATATCGATTGCTAAATGTGTAAATACAAGAAAATCGAAATTTATACCTAAATATAAGATTAAGGAATCCTTCCAAATGCACTGCCGTTATGCCGCCATGGCTTTATTAACTTCTGCGTTAAAGAAGCTTTATTAACTTAAATATGTTAAACTAATGATTTAAAGTATTTCGATATCGATTGCTTAATGAGTATATACAAGAAAATCGACTTTATACCTAAATATAAGATTGCGGAATTCTTCCAAACGCACTGCCGTTATGCCGTTAAGGCTTTTGTAGACTTCAGTAAGATAAAGAGGGTTAATTAACTTAAATATGTTAAATTAATTATTTGAAGCATTTCTTTATCGATTGCTAAATGAGAATATACAAGAAAATTGATTTTAAACTAAATATAAGATTACGGAATTCTTCCAAATACACTGCCGTTATGCCGTTAAGGCTTTTGTAGACTTCAGTAAGATAAAGAGGGTTAATTAACTTAAATCTGTTAAACTAATGATTTGAAGCATTTCGATATCGATTGCTAAATGCGTATATATAACAAAATCGACTTTATACCTTAATATAAGATTACGGAGTTCTTCCAAATGCACTGCCGTTATGCCGTTAAGGCCTTGTAAGATAAAGAGGGTTAATTAACATAAATATGTTAAACTAATGATTTGAAGCATTTTGATATCGTTTGCTTAATGCGTATATACAACAAAATCGATTTTATTTCTAAATATAAAATTACGGAATTCTTCCAAATGTACTGTCGTTATGCCGCCATGGCTTTATATAATCTTCAATACGTTAAAGGAGGTTAATTAACTTAAATATGTTAAACCAGTTATTTGAAGCATTTCGTTATCGATTGCTTAATGCATATATAAAAGAAAATCGGCTTTATACCTAAATATAAAATTACGGAATTCTTCCAAATGTACTGCCGTTATGCCGTTAGGGCTTTTGTAGACTTCAGTAAGATAAAGAGGGTTAATTAACTTAAATATGTTAAAATAATGATTTGAAGCATTTCGATATCGATTGCTAAATGTGTATATACAAGAAAATCGACTTTATACCTAAATATAAGATTAAGGAATCCTTCCAAATGCACTGCCGTTATGCCGCCATGGCTTTATATCAGCTTCAATACGTTAAAGAAGGTAAATTAACTTAAATATGTTAACCTAATGATTTGAAGCATTTCGATATCGATTGCTAAATGCGTATTTACAACAAAATCGACTTTATACCTAAATATAAGATTACGGAATTCTTCTACATGCACTGCCGTTATGCCGCCATGGCTTTATATCACCTTCAATACGATAAAGAAGGTTACTTGACTTAAATATTTTAAACTAATCATCTAAAGCATTTCGATATCGATTGCTAAATGTGTATGTACAACAAAATCGACTTTATAACTAAATATAAGATTACGTAGTTCTTCTAAATGCACTGCCGTTATGCCGTTAAGGATTTTGTAGACTTCAGTAAGATAGAGAGGGCTAACTAACTTAAATATGTTAAACTAATGATATGAAGCATTTCGATGTCGATAGCTAAATATGTAAATACAAGAAAATCGTTTTTATACCTAAATATAAGATTACTGAATTCTTCTAAATACACTGCCGTTATGCCGTTATATCTTTATGTTAACTTCTGTTCGTTAAAGAAGGTTTATTAACTTAAATATGTTAAGCTAATGACTTGAAGCATTTCGGTATCGATTGCTAAATGTGTATATACAACAAAATCGACTTTATACCTAAAAATAAGATTACGGAATTCTTCCAAATGTACTGTCGTTATGCCGCCATGGCTTTATATCAGCTTCAATACGTTAAAGAAGGTTTATGAACTTAAATATTTTAAACTAATGACTTGAAGCATTTCGATATCGATTGCTAAATGTGTATATACAACAAAATCGACTTTATACCTAAAAATAAGATTACGGAATTCTTCCAAATGTACTGTCGTTATGCCGCCATGGCTTTTTATCACCTTCAATACGTTAAAGAAGGTTTATGAACTTAAATATTTTAAACTAATGACTTGAAGCATTTCGATATCGATTGCTAAATGTGTATATACAACAAAATCGACTTTATACCTAAATATAAGATTACGGAATTCTTCTAAATACAAAACCGTTATGCCGTTATGGCTTTATGTTAACTTCTGTTCGTTAGAGAAGGTTTATTAACTTAAATAAGTTAAACCAGTTATTTGAAGCATTTCGATATCGATTGCTAAATGCACATATACAAGAAAATCGGCTTTATACCTAAATATAAGATTACGGAATTCTTCCAAATGTACTGTCGTTATACCGCCATGGCTTTATATCACCTTCAATACGTTAAAGAAGGTTAATTAACTTAAATATGTTAAACTAATGATTTGAAGCATTTCGATATCGATTGATAAATGCGTATATGTAACAAAATCGACTTTATACCTAAATATAAGATTACGGAATTCTTCCAAATGCACTGCCGTTATGCCGTTAAGGCCTTGTAAGATAAAGAGGGTTAATTAACGTAAATATGTTAAACTAATGATATGAAGCATTTCGATATCGTTTGCTAAATACGTATATACAACAAAATCGACTTTATACCTAAATATAAGATTACGGAATTCTTCCAAATGTACTGTCGTTATGCCGCCAAGGCTTTATATCAACTTCAATACGTTAAAGAAGGTTAATTAACTTGCATATGTTAAACTAATGATTTGAAGCATTTCGATATCGATTGCTAAATGCGTATATACAAGAAAATCGAATTTGTACCTAAATATAAGACTACGGAATTCTTCTACATGCACTGCTGTTAGGCCGCCATGGCTTTATATCACCTTCAATACGTTAAACAAGGTTTCTTTACTTAAATATGTTAAACTAATGATTTGAAGCATTTCGATATCGATTGCTAAATGAGTATATACTTGAAAATCGAATTTATACCCAAATATAAGATTACGGAATTCTTCCAAATGCACTGCCATTATGCCGTTAAGGCTTTTGTAGACTTCAGTAAGATAAAGAGGGTTAATTAACTTAAATATGTTAAATTAATTATTTGAAGCATTTCGATATCGATTGCCAAATGCGTATATGTAACAAAATCGACTTTATACCTAAATATAAGATTACGGAATTCTTCCAAATGCACTGCCGTTATGCCGTTAAGGCCTTGTAAGATAAAGAGGGTTAATTAACGTAAATATGTTAAACTAATGATTTGAAGCATTTCGATATCGTTTGCTAAATACGTATATACAACAAAATCGACTTTATTCCTAAATATAAGATTACGTAATTCTTCTACATGCACTGCCGTTATACCGCCATGGCTTTATATCACCATCAATACGATAAAGATGGTAACTTAACTTAAATATGTTAAACTAATGATTTGAAGCATTTCGATATCGATTGCTAAATGTGTATATACAAGAAAATCGACTTTATACCTAAATATAAGATTACGTAATTCTCCTAAATGCACTGCCGTTATGTCGCTAAGGCTTTTGTAGACTTTAGTAAGATAAAGAGGGTTAATTAACTTAAATACGTTAAACTAATGATTTGAAGCATTTCGATATCGATTGCTAATTGCGTATATACAACAAAATCGATTTTATACCTAAATATGAGATAACGGAATTCTTCCAAATGCACTGCCGTTATGCCGTTAAGGTTTTTGTAGACTTCAGTAAGGTAAAGAGGGTTAATTAACTTAAAT
>CM050324.1:14640544-14767315 GCA_027475135.1 Bactrocera correcta
ATGCCGCCATGGCTCTATATTAACTTCAATACATTTAAGAAGGTTAATTAACCTTAACACGTTAAACAAATTATTTGAAGCATTTCGATATTGATTGTGTATTTACACTAAAATTGTTTTTTTACCTAAATATAAGATCACGGAATTTTTCCAAATGCCCTGCCGTTATACCGTTATGGCTTTTTGTAAACTTCAGTAAGATAAAGAAGGTTAAGTCATTTAAATATGTTTAACTAATGATTTGAAGCATTTCGATATCGATTGCTAAGTTTGTATATACAAGAAAATCGACTTTATACCTAAATATAAGATTACGGAATTCTTCCAAATGCACTGCCGTTGATCCGTTAAGGCCTTTGTAGACTTCAGTAAGATAAATAGGGTTAATTAACTTAAATATGTTAAACTAATGATTTGAAGCATTTCGATATCGTTTGCTAAATGCGTATATACAACAAAATCGACTTTGTACCTAAATATAAGGTTACGGAATTCTGCTACATGCACTGCCGTTATGCCGCCATGGTTTTATGTTAACTTTAGTGCATTAGAGAAGCTTTATTAACTTAAATATGTTAAACCATTGAGTTGAAGCATCTCGACACAAACAAATTATACCTAAATATAAGATTACGTAATTCTTCCAAATGCACTGCCATTATTCCTTTAAGGCGTTACGTAAACTTCAATAAGATAAAGAAGCTTAATTAACTCAAATATATTAAACCAATGATTTGAAGCATTTCGATATCGATTGCTAAATGTGTATATACACTAAAATCGACTTTTTACCTAAAAATAAGATTACGGAATGTTTCCAAATGCTCTGCCGTTAAGCCGTTATGGCTTTAAGTAAACTTCAGTTAGATAAAGAAGGCTAAGTAATTTAAATATATTAAACCAGTTATTTAAAGCATTTCGATATCGATTGCTAAATATGTATATACACGAAAACCGACTTATACAGATTACAGAATTCTTCTAAATGCACTGCCGTTATGCCGTTATGGCTTTATGTTAACTTCAGTTCGTTTAAGAAGGTTTATTAACTTAAATATGTTAAACCAGTTATTTGAAGCATTTCGAAATCGATTGCTTAATGCATATATACAAGAAAATCGACTTTATACCTAAATATAAAATTACGAAATTCTTCCAAATGTACTGTCGTTATGCCGCCATGGCTTTATATTAACTTCAATACATTTAAGAAGGTTAATTAACTTAAACACATTAAACAAATGATTTGAAGCATTTCGATATTGATTGCTAAATGTGTATTTACACTAAAATTGACTTTTTACCTAAATATAAGATCACGGAATTTTTCCAAATGCACTGCTGTTATACCGTTATGGCTTTATGTGAAATTCAGTTAGATAAAGAAGGTTAAGTTATTTAAATATGTTTAACTAATGATTTGAAGCATTTCGATATCGATAGCTAAATGTGTATATACAAGAAAATCGAATTTATACCTAAATATAAGATTACGGAATTCTTCCAAATGCACTGCCGTTGATCCGTTAAGGCTTTTGTAGACTTCAGTAAGATAAAGAAGCTTAATTAACTTAAATTTATTAAACTAATGATTTGAAGCATTTCGATATCCATTGCTAAATGAGTATATACATGAAAATCGACTTTATACCTAAATATAAGATTACGGAATTCTTCCAAATGCACTGCCGTTGATCCGTTAAGGCCTTTGTAGACTTCAGTAAGATAAAGAGGGTTAATTAACTTAAATATGTTAAACTAATGATTTGAAGCATTTTGATATCGATTGCTAAATGTGTGTGTACAACAAGATCGACTTTATACCTAAATATAAGATTACGGAATTCTTCCAAATGCACTGCCGTTATGCCGCCATGGCTTTTGTAGACTTCAGTAAGATAAAGAGGGTTAATTAGCTTAATTATGTTAAACTAATGATTTGAAGCATTTCGATATCGATTGCTAAATGCGTATATACAACAAAATCGAATTTATACCTAAATAAAAGATTACGGGATTCTCCTAAATGCACCGCCGTTATGCCGTTATGGCTTTATGTTAACTTCAGTTCGTTAAAGAACTAAATATATTAATATTAATATTTCGATATCGATTGCTAAATATGTATATACAAGAAAACCGACTTATACAGATTACAGAATTTTTCTAAATGCACTGCCGTTATGCCGTTATGGCTTTATGTTAACTTCTGTTCGTTAAAGAAGGTTTATCAACTTAAATCTGTTAAACCAGTTATTTGAAGCATTTCGATATCGATTGCTAAATGTGTGTGTACAACAAGATCGAATTTATACCTAAATATAAGATTAGGGAATTCTTCTACATGCACTGCCGTTATGCCGCCATGGTTTTATATCACCTTCAATACGTTAAAGAAGGTTACTTAACTTAAATATGTTAAACTAATGATTTGAAGCATTTCGATATCCATTGCTAAATGAGTATATACAAGAAAATCGACTTTATACCTAAATATAAGAAAACGGAATTCTTCTAAATGCACTGCCGTTATGCCTATATGGCTTTATGTTAACTTCAGTTCGTTAAAGAACTTTTATTAACTTAAATATATTAATATTAATATTTCGATATCGATTGCTAAATATGTATATACAAGAAAACCGACTTATACAGATTACAGAATTTTTCTAAATGCACTGCCGTTGTGCCGTTATGGCTTTATGTTAACTTCTGTTCGTTAAAGAAGGTTTATCAACTTAAATCTGTTAAACCAGTTATTTGAAGCATTTCGATATCGATTGCTAAATGTGTATATATAAGAAAACTAACCTTATACCTAAATATAAGATTACGGAATTCTTCCAAATGTACTGTCGTTATGCCGCCATGGCTTTATATCAACTTCAAAACGCTAAAGAAGGTTACTTAACTTGCTTATGTTAAATTAATGGTTTGAAGAATGTCGATATCGATTGCTAAATGTGTAAATAAAAAAATTTCGAATTTATACCTAAATAAAAGATTACGTAATTCTTCTAAATGCACTGCCGTTATGCCGTTAAGGCTTTTGTAGACTTCAGTAAGATAAAGAGGGTTAATTAACTTAAATATGTTAAACTAATGATTTGAAGCATTTCGATATCGATTGCTAATTGTGTATATACAAGAAAATCGACTTTATACCTAAATATAGGATTACTGAATTCTTCTAAATGCTTTGCCGTTATGCCGTTATGGCTTTATGTTAACTTCTGTTCGTTAAAGAAGGTTTATTAACTTAAATATGTTTAACCAGTTATTTGAAGCATTTCGATATCGAGTGCTAAATGTGTGTGTACAACAAAATCGACTTTATACCTAAATATAAGGTTACGTAGTTCTTCTAAATGCTTTGCCGTTATGCCGTTAAGGCTTTTGTAGACTTCAGTAAGATAAAGAGGGTTAATTAACTTAAATATGTTAAACTAATGATTTGAAGCATTACGATTTCGATTGCTAAATGAGAATATACAAGAAAATCGACTTTATACCTAAATATAAGATTACGGAATTCTTCTATATGCACTGCCGTTATGCCGCCGTGGCTTTATATGGCCTTCAATACGTTAAAGAGGGTTGCTTAACTTAAATATGTTAAACTAATGATTTGAAGCATTTCGATATCGAGTGCTAAATGTGTGTGTACAACAAAATCGACTTTATACCTAAATATAAGGTTACGTAGTTCTTCTAAATGCTTTGCCGTTATGCCGTTAAGGCTTTTGTAGACTTCAGTAAGATAAAGAGGGTTAATTAACTTAAATATGTTAAACTAATGATTACGCATTTTGATATCGATTGCTAAATGTGTATGTACAAGACAATCGACTTTATACCTAAATATAAGAAAACGGAATTCTTCTAAATGCACTGCCGTTATGCCTATATGGCTTTATGTCAACTTCAGTTCGTTAAAGAAAGTTTATTAACTTAAATATATTAAACCAGTTATTTGAAGCATTTGGATATCGATTGCTAAATATGTATATGCAAGAAAACCGACTTATACAGATTACAGAATTCTTCTAAATGCACTGCCGTTATGCCGTTATGGCTTTATGTTAACTTCTGTTCGTTAAAGAAGGTTTATTAACTTTAATATATTAAACCAGTTATTTGAAGCATTTCGATATCGATTGCTAAATGTGTATATACAAGAAAATCAACTTTATACCTAAATATAAGATAACGGAATTCTTCTACATGCACTGCCTTTATGCCGCCATGGCCTAAAGCCAACTTCTGTTCGTTAAAGATGGTTTATTAACTAAAATATATTAAACTAATGATTTGAAGCATTTCGATATCGATTGCTAAGTTTGTATATACAAGAAAATCGAATTTATACCTAAATATAAGATAACGGAGTTCTTCTAAATGCACTGCCGTTATGCCGTTATGGCTTTATGTTAACTTCAGTTCGTTAAAGAAGGTTTAATAACATAAATATGTTAAACCAGTTATATGAAGCATTTCGAAATCGATTGCTTAATTCATATATACAAGAAAATCGACTTTATACTTAAATATAAGATTACGAAATTCTTCCAATTGTACTGTCGTTTTGCCGCCTTGGCTTTATGTCACCGCTAATACGTTAAAGAAGGTTAATTAACTTATATATGTTAAACTAATGGTTTGAAGTATTTCGATATCGATTGCTAAATGTGTATATAAAAGAATTTCGAATTTATACCTAAATATAAGATTACGGAATTCTTCCAAATGCACTGCCGTTGATCCGTTAAGGCCTTTGTAGACTTCAGTAAGATAAAGAGGGTTAATTAACTTAAATATGTTAAACAAATGATTTGAAGCATTTTGATATCGATTGCTAAATGTGTATGTACAAGAAAATCGACTTTATACCTAAATATAAGAAAACGGAATTTTTCTAAATGCACTGCCGTTATGCCTATATGGCTTTATGTTAACTTCAGTTCGTTAAAGAAGGTTTATTAACTTAAATATATTAATATTAATATTTCGATATCGATTGCTAAATATGTATATACACGAAAACCGACTTATACAGATTACAGAATTCTTCTAAATGCACTGCCGTTATGACGTTATGGCTTTATGTTAACTTCTGTTCGTTAAAGAAGGTTTATTAACTTTAATATGTTAAACCAGTTATTTGAAGCATTTCGATATCGATTGCTAAATGTGTATATACAAGAAAACCAACTTTATACCTAAATATAAGATTACGGAATTCTTCCAAATGTACTGTCGTTATGCCGCCATAGCTTTATATCAACTTCAATACGCTAAAGAAGGTTACTTAACTTGCTTATGTTAAACTAATGATTTGAAGCATTTCGATATCGATTGCTAATTGTGTATACACAACAAAATCGACTTTGTACCTAAATATAGGATTACGGAATTCTTCTAAATGCACTGCCGTTATGCCGTTATGGCTTTATGTTAACTTCTGTTCGTTAAAGAAGGTTTATTAACTTAAATATGTTTAACCAGTTATTTGAAGCATTTCGATATCGATTGCTAAATGCACATATACAAGAAAATCGTCTATATACCTAAATACAAGATTACGGAATTCTTCCAGATATACTGTCGTTATGCCGCCATGGCTTTATGTCACCGCCAATACGTTAAAGAAGGTTAATTAACTTAAATTTGTTAAACTAATAATCTGAAGCATTTCGATTTCGATTGCTTAATGAGAATATACAAGAAAATCGAATTTTACCTAAATATAAGATTACGGAGTTCTGGAATTCTTCTACATGCACTGCCGTTATGCCGCCGTGGCTTTATATCGCCTTCAATACGTTAAAGAAGGTTACTTAACTTAAATATGTTAAACTAATGATTTGAAGCATTTCGATATCGATTGCTAAATGTGTGTGTACAACAAAATCGACTTTATACCTAAATATAAGGTTACGTAGTTCTTCTAAATGCTTTGCCATTATGCCGTTAAGGCTTTTGTAGACTTCAGTAAGATAAAGAGGGTTAATTAACTTAAATATGTTAAACTAATGATTTGAAGCATTTCGATATCGATTGCTAAATGAGAATATACAAGAAAATCGTCTTTATAACTAAACATAAGATTACGGACTTCTTCCAAATGCACTGCCGTTATGCCGCCATGGCTTTTGTAGACTTCAGTAAGATAGAGAGGGTTAATTATCGATTGCTAAATGCGTATATCTAACAAAATCGACTTTATACCTAAATATAGGATTACGGAATTCGTAATAATGCACTGCCGTTATACCGTTATGGCTTTATGTTAACTTCTGTTCGTTAAAGAAGGTTTATTAACTTAAATAAGTTAAGCCAGTTATTTGAAGCATTTGCATATCTATTGCGAAATGCACATATACATGAAAATCGACTTTATACCTAAATATAAGATTACGGAATACTTTCAAATGTACTGTCGTTATGCCTCCATGGCTTTGTATCACATTCAATACGTTAAAGAATGTTAATTAACTTAAATATGTTAAACTAATGATTTGAAGCATTTCGATATCGATTGCTAAATGTGTAAATACAAGAAAATCGAATTTGTACCTAAATATAAGATTACGGAATTCTTCTACATGCACTGCCGTTATGCCGCCATGGCTTTATGTTAACTTCAGTGCATTAAAGAAGCTCAATTAACTTTGATATGTTAAACTAATGATATGAAGCATTTCGAAATCGATTGCGAAATGAGTATATACAAGAAAATCGACTTTATACCTAAATATAAGATCACGGAATACTTCCAAATGCACTGCCGTTGAGCCGTTAAGGCCTTGTAAGATAAAGAGGGTTAATTAACGAAAATATGTTAAACTAATGATTTGAAGCATTTCGATATCGTTTGCTAAATACGTATATATAACAAAATCGACTTTATTCCTAAACATAGGATTACGTAATTCTTCTACATGCACTGCCGTTATTCCGCCATGGCTTTATGTTAACTTCTTTGCGCTAAAGAAGCTTTATTAACTTAAATATGTTAAACTTATGATTTGAAGCATTTCGATATCGATTGCTTAATGAGCATATACAAGAAAATCGACTTTATACCTAAATATAAGATTGCGGAATTCTTCCAAATGCACTTCCGTTATGCCGTTAAGGCCTTGTAAGATAAAGAGGGTTGATTAACGAAAATATGTTAAACTAATGATTTGAAGCATTTCGATATCGTTTGCTAATTACGTATATATAACAAAATCGACTTTATTCCTAAACATAGGATTACGTAATTCTTCTACATGCACTGCCGTTATACCGCTATGGCTTTATATCACCTTCAATACGATAAAGATCTTCTAAATGCACTACCGTTATGCCGTTATGGCTTTATGTTAACTTCTGTTCGTTAAAGAAGGTTTATTAACTTAAATATGTTAAACTAATGATTTGAAGCATTCCGATATCGTTTGCTAAATACGTATATACAACAAAATCGAATTTGTACCTAAATATAAGATTACGGAATTCTTCTAAATGCACTACCGTTATTCCGCCATGGCTTTATGTTAACTTCTTTGCGCTAAAGAAGCTTTATTAACTTAAATATGTTAAACTAATGATTTGAAGCATTTCGATATCGTCTGCTAAATGCGTATATACAACAAAATCGACTTTATACCTTAATATAAGATTACGGAATTCTTCAAAATGTACTGTCGGTATGCCGCCATGGCTTTCTATCAACTTCATTACGTTAAAGAAGGTTAATTAACTTGCATTTGTTAAACTAGTGATTTGAAGCATTTCGATATCGATTGCTAAATGTGTAAATACAAGAAAATCGGATTTGTACCTAAATATAAGATTACGGAATTCTTCTACATGCACTGCTGTTATGCTGCCATGGCTTTATGTTAACTTCTGTGCGTTAAAGAAGCTTTATTAACTTAAATATGTTAAACTAATGATTTAACGTATTTCGATATCGATTGCTTAATGAGCATATACAAGAAAATCGACTTTATACCTAAATATAAGATTGCGGAATTCTTCCAAATGCACTGTCGTTATGCCTCCATGGCTTTGTATCACATTCAATACGTTAAAGAAGGTTAATTAACTTAAATATGTTAAACTAATGATTTGAAGCATTTCGATATCGATTGCTAAATGTGTATATACAAGAAAACCAACTTTATACCTAAATATAAGATTACGGAATTCTTCCAAATGTACTGTCGTTATGCCGCCATAGCTTTATATCAACTTCAATACGCTAAAGAAGGTTACTTAACTTGCTTATGTTAAACTAATGATTTGAAGCATTTCGATATCGATTGCTAATTGTGTATACACAACAAAATCGACTTTGTACCTAAATATAGGATTACGGAATTCTTCTAAATGCACTGCCGTTATGCCGTTATGGCTTTATGTTAACTTCTGTTCGTTAAAGAAGGTTTATTAACTTAAATATGTTTAACCAGTTATTTGAAGCATTTCGATATCGATTGCTAAATGCACATATACAAGAAAATCGTCTATATACCTAAATACAAGATTACGGAATTCTTCCAGATATACTGTCGTTATGCCGCCATGGCTTTATGTCACCGCCAATACGTTAAAGAAGGTTAATTAACTTAAATTTGTTAAACTAATAATCTGAAGCATTTCGATTTCGATTGCTTAATGAGAATATACAAGAAAATCGACTTTTTACCTAAATATAAGATTACGGAATTCTTCTACATGCACTGCCGTTATGCCGCCGTGGCTTTATATCGCCTTCAATACGTTAAAGAAGGTTACTTAACTTAAATATGTTAAACTAATGATTTGAAGCATTTCGATATCGATTGCTAAATGTGTGTGTACAACAAAATCGACTTTATACCTAAATATAAGGTTACGTAGTTCTTCTAAATGCTTTGCCATTATGCCGTTAAGGCTTTTGTAGACTTCAGTAAGATAAAGAGGTTAATTAACTTAAATATGTTAAACTAATGATTTGAAGCATTTCGATATCGATTGCTAAATGAGAATATACAAGAAAATCGTCTTTATAACTAAACATAAGATTACGGACTTCTTCCAAATGCACTGCCGTTATGCCGCCATGGCTTTTGTAGACTTCAGTAAGATAGAGAGGTTAATTATCGATTGCTAAATGCGTATATCTAACAAAATCGACTTTATACCTAAATATAGGATTACGGAATTCGTAATAATGCACTGCCGTTATACCGTTATGGCTTTATGTTAACTTCTGTTCGTTAAAGAAGGTTTATTAACTTAAATAAGTTAAGCCAGTTATTTGAAGCATTTGCATATCTATTGCGAAATGCACATATACATGAAAATCGACTTTATACCTAAATATAAGATTACGGAATACTTTCAAATGTACTGTCGTTATGCCTCCATGGCTTTGTATCACATTCAATACGTTAAAGAATGTTAATTAACTTAAATATGTTAAACTAATGATTTGAAGCATTTCGATATCGATTGCTAAATGGTAAATACAAGAAAATCAAACTTTGTACCTAAATATAAGATTACGGAATTCTTCTACATGCACTGCCGTTATGCCGCCATGGCTTTATTTTAACTTCAGTGATTAAAGAAGTCAATTAACTTAAATATGTTAAACTAATGATTGAAGCATTTCGATATCGATTGCTAAATGAGTATATACAAGAAAATCGACTTTATACCTAAATATAAGATACGGAATTCTTCCAAATGCACTGCCGTTATGCCGTTAAGGCCTTGTAAGATAAAGAGGGTTAATTAACGATAAATATGTTAAACTAATGATTTGAAGCATTTCGATATCGTTTGCTAAATGCGTATATACAACAAAATCGACTTTATACCTAAATATAGGATTACGTAATTCTTCTAAATGCACTGCCGTTATGCCGCCATGGCTTTATGTTAACTTCTTTCGCTAAAGAAGGTTTATTAACTTAAATATGTTAAACTTATGATTTGAAGCATTTCGATATCGATTGCTTAATGAGCATATACAAGAAAATCGACTTTATACCTAAATATAAGATTACGGAATTCTTCCAAATGCACTGCCGTTATGCCGTTAAGGCTTTTGTACTTGTAAGATAAAGAGGGTTAATTAACTTAAATATGTTAAACTAATGATTTGAAGCATTTCGATATCGATTGCTAATTACGATATAAAAAAATCGACTTTATACCTAAAATAGGATTACGAATTCTTCTACATGCACTGCCGTTATACCGCATGGCTTTA
The DNA here is from genome assembly GCA_027475135.1 of Bactrocera correcta. Taxonomy (NCBI): domain Eukaryota; kingdom Metazoa; phylum Arthropoda; class Insecta; order Diptera; family Tephritidae; genus Bactrocera; species Bactrocera correcta. The sequence goes on from CM050324.1 coordinate 14,650,800, forward strand.
TATCACCTTCAATACGTAAAGATTCTTCTAAATGCACTACCGTTATGCCGTTATGGCTTTATGTTAACTTCTGTTCGTTAAAGAAGGTTTATTAACTTAAATATGTTAAACTAATGATTTGAAGCATTTCGATATCGTTTGCTAAATACGTATATACAACAAAATCGAATTTATACCTAAATATAAGATTACGGAATTCTTCTAAATGCACTACCGTTATTCCGCCATGGCTTTATTTAACTTCTTTCGTAAAGAAGCTTTATTAACTTAAATATGTTAAACTAATGATTTGAAGCATTTCGATATCGTCTGCTAAATGCGTATATACAACAAAATCGACTTTATACCTTAATATAAGATTACGGAATTCTTCAAAATGACTGTCGTTATGCCGCCATGGCTTTCTATCAACTTCATTACGTTAAAGAAGGTTAATTAACTTCATTTGTTAAACTAGTGATTTGAAGCATTTCGATATCGATTGCTAAATGTGTATATACAAGAAAATCGACTTTATACCTAAATATAAGATTACGGAATTCTTCTAATGCACTGCGTTATGCTGCCATGGCTTTATGTTAACTTCTGTCGTTAAAGAAGTTTATTAACTTAAATATGTTAAACTAATGATTTAAGTATTTCGATATCGATTGCTTAATGAGCATATACAAGAAAATCGACTTTATACCTAAATATAAGATTGCGGAATTCTTCCAAATGCACTGCCGTTATGCCGTTAAGGCTTTGTAACTTCAGTAAGATAAAGAGGGTTAATTAACTTAAATATGTTAAACTAATGATTTGAAGCATTTCGATATCGATTGCTAAATGCGTATATACAACAAAATCGACTTTATACCTAAATATAAGATTACGGAATTCTTCCAAATGCACTGCCGTTATCCGCCATGGCTTTATAACCTTCAATAGATAAAGAAGTTAATTAACTTAAATATGTTAAACTAATGATTTGAAGCATTTCGATATCGATTGCTAAATGTGTATATACAAGAAAATCGACTTTATACCTAAATATAAGATTACGTAATTCTTCTAAATGCACTGCCGTTATGCCGTTAAGGCTTTTGTAATTTTATAGATAAAGAGGGTTAATTAACTTAAATATGTTAAACTAATGATTTGAAGCATTTCGATATCGATTGCTAAATGCGTATATACAACAAAATCGATTTTATACCTAAATATAAGATTACGGAATTCTTCCAAATGCACTGCCGTTATGCCGTTAAGGCTTTTGTAACTTCGTAGGTAAAGAGGGTTAATTAACTTAAATATGTTAAACTAATGATTTGAAGCATTTCGATATCGATTGCTAAATGTGTATATACAAGAAAATCGACTTTATACCTAAATATAAGATTACGTAATTCTTCTAAATGCTTTGCCGTTATGCCGTTAAGGCTTTTGTAGACTTTAGTAAGTAAAGAGGGTTAATTAACTTAAATATGTTAAACCAATGATTTGAAGCATTTCGATATCGATTGCTAAATGACGTATATATAACAAAATCGACTTTATACCTAAATATAAGATAACGGATTCTTCCAAATGCACTGCTGTTGCATGCCTTTATAGGCACTTGCTATAGATAAAGAAGGTTAATTAACATAAATATGCTTAAACTAATGATTTGTAGCATTTCGATATCGTTTGCTAAATACGTATATACAACAAAATCGACTTTATTCCTAAATATAAGATTACGAATTCTTCTACATGCACTGCCGTTATACCGCCATGGCTTTATATCACCTTCAATACGTTAAAGATAGTTAATTAACTTAAATATGTTAAACTAATGATTTGAAGCATTTCGATATCGATTGCTAAATGTGTATATACAAGAAAATCGACTTTATACCTAAATATAAGATTACGGAATTCTTCTAAATGCACTGCCGTTATGCGTTAAGGCTTTTGTAGACTTCAGTAAGATAAAGAGGGTTAATTAACTTAAATATGTTAAACTTATGATTTGAAGCATTTCGATATCGATTGCTAAATGAGAATATACAAGAAAATCGACTTTATACCTAAATATAAGATTACGGAATTCTTCAAAATGCACTGCCGTTATGCCGTTAAGGCTTTTGTAGACTTCAGTAGATAAAGAGGGTTAATTAACTTAAATATGTTAAACTAATGATTTGAAGCATTTCGATATCGATTGCTAAATGCGTATATATAACAAAATCGACTTTATACCTAAATATAAGATAACGGATTCTTCCAAATGCACTGCCGTTATGCCGTTTAAGGCCTTGTAAGATAAAGAGGGTTAATTAACATAAATATGTTAAACTAATGATTTGAAGCATTTCGATATCGTTGCTAAATGCGTATATACAACAAAATCGACTTTATACCTAAATATAGGATTACGGAATTCTTCCAAATGTACTGTCATTATGCCGCCATGGCTTTATATCAACTTCAATACGTTAAAGATGGTTAATAAACTTGCGTATGTTAAAGTAATGACTTGGAGCATTTCGATATCGATTGCTAAATGAGCACATACAAGACAATCGAATTTGTACCTAAATATAAGATTACGGAATCCTTCTACATGCACTGCTGTTATGCCGCCATGGCTTTATGTTAACTCCTGTGCGTTAAAGAAGCTTTATTAACTTAAATATGTTAAACTAATGATTTGAAGCATTTCGATATCGATTGCTAAATGTGTGTATACAAGAAAACCGACTTTATACCTAAATATAAGATTACGGAATTCTTCTATATGCACTGCCGTTATGCCGTTATGGCTTTATGTTAACTTCTGTTCGTTAAAGAGGGTTTATTAACTTAAATATGTTAAACCAAAAATTTGAAGCATTTCGATATCGATTGCTAAATGAGCATATACAAGAAAATCGACTTTATACATAAATATAAGATTACGGAATTCTTCCAAATGTACTGTCGGTATGCCGCCATGGCTTTATATCAACTTCAATACGTTAAAGAAGGTTAATTAACTTGCATTTGTTAAACTAGTGATTTGAAGCATTTCGATATCGATTGCTAAATGTGTATACACAACAAAATCGACTTTATTCCTAAATATAAGATTACGGAATTCTTCTACATGCACTGCTGTTATGCCGCCATGGCTTTATGTTAACTTCTGTGCGTTAAAGAAGCTTTATTAACTTAAATATGTTAAACTAATGATATAAAGTATTTCGATATCGATTGCTTAATGAGTATATACAAGAAAATCGACTTTATACCTAAATATAAGATTGCGGAATTCTTCCAAATGCACTGCCGTTATGCCGTTAAGGCTTTTGTAGACTTCAGTAAGATAAAGAGGGTAAATTAACTTAAATATGTTAAATTAATTATTTGAAGCATTTCATTATCGATTTCTAAATGAGAATATACAAGAAAATTGATTTTATACTTAAATATAAGATTACGGAATTCTTCCAAATGTACTGCCGTTATGCCGTTAAGGCTTTTGTAGACTTCAGTAAGCTAAAGAGGGTTAATTAACTTAAATCTGTTAAACTAATGATTTGAAGCATTTCGATATCGATTGCTAAATGCGTATATATAACAAAATCGACTCTATACCTAAATATAAGATAACGGAGTTCTTCCAAATGCACTGCCGTTATGCCGTTAAGGCCTTGTAAGATAAAGAGGGTTAATTAACTTAAATATGTTAAACTAATGATTTGAAGCATTTCGATATCGATTGCTAAATGCGTATATACAACAAAATCGACTTTATACCTAAATATAAGATTACGGAATTCTTCCAAATGCACTGCCGTTATGCCGTTAAGGCTTTATTAACTTCAAAGAGGGTTAATTAACTTAAATATGTTAAACTAATGATTTGAAGCATTTCGATATCGATTGCTAAATGCGTATATACAAGAAAATCGACTTTATACCTAAATATAAGATTACGGAATTCTTCTACATGCACTGCGTTATGCCGCCATGGCTTTATATCAACTTCAATACGTTAAAGAAGGTAACTTAACTTAAATATGTTAAACTAATGATTTGAAGCATTTCGATATCGATTGCTAAATGTGTATATACAAGAAAATCGACTTTATCCTAAATATAAGATTACGGAATTCTTCTAAATGCACTGCCGTTATGTCGTTAAGGCTTTTGTAGACTTCAGTAAGATAAAGAGGGTTAATTAACTTAAATATGTTAAACTAATGATTTGAAGCATTTCGATATCGATTGCTTAATGAGTATATACAAGAAAATCGATTTATACCTAAATATAAGATAACGGAATTCTTCCAAATGCACTGCCGTTATGCCGTTAAGGCTTTTGTAGACTTCAGTAAGTAAAGAGGGTTAATTAACTTAAATATGTTAAACTAATGATTTGAAGCATTTCGATATCGTTTGCTAAATGCGTATATACAACAAAATCGACTTTATACTAAATATAAGATTACGGAATTCTTCTACATGCACTGCCGTTATGCCGCCATGGCTTTATATCAACTTCATACGTTAAAGAAGGTTAATTAACTTAAATTGTTAAACTAATGATTTGAAGCATTTCGATATCGATTGCTAAATGAGTATATACTTGAAAATCGAATTTATACCCAAATATAAGATTACGGAATTCTTCCAAATGCACTGCCATTATGCCGTTAAGGCTTTTGTAGACTTCAGTAAGATAAAGAGGGTTAATTAACTTAAATATGTTAAATTAATTATTTGAAGCATTTCGATATCGATTGCTAAATGCGTATATATAACAAAATCGACTTTATACCTAAATATAAGATTACGGAATTCTTCCAAATGACTGCGTTATGCCGCAAGGCTTTATATAACTTCAATACGTTAAAGAAGGTTAATTAACTTATATGTTAAACTAATGATTTGAAGCATTTCGATATCGATTGCTAAATGCGTATATACAAGAAAATCGATTTTACCTAAATATAAGATTACGGAATTCTTCTACATGCACTGCGTTATGCCGCCATGGCTTTATTAACTTCATCGTTAAAGAAGGTAACTTAACTTAAATATGTAAACTAATGATTTGAAGATTTCGATTCGATTGCTAAATGTGTAATACAAGAAAATCGATTTATCCAAATAAAGATTACGGAATTCTTCTAAATGCACTGCCGTTATGTCGTTAAGGCTTTTGTAGACTTCAGTAAGATAAAGAGGGTTAATTAACTTAAATATGTTAAACTAATGATTTGAAGCATTTCGATATCGATTATAAATGGTATATAAAGAAAACGAATTTATACCTAAATATAAGTTAACGGAATTCTTCTAAATGCACTGCCGTTATGCCGTTAGGCTTTTGTAACTTCGTAGTTAAAGAGGGTTTATTAACTTAAATATGTTAACTAATGATTTGAAGCATTTCGATATCGTTTGCTAAATGCGTATATACAACAAAATCGGCTTTATACCTAAATATAAGATTACGGAATTCTTCTACATGCATGCCGTTATGCCGCCTGGCTTTATATCACCTTCAATACGTTAAAAAGGTTTTTTACTTAAATTGCATATATACAAAAAATCGATTTATACCTAAATACAAGATACGGAATTCTCTATGCACTGTCGTTTGCCGCCATGGCTTATATCACCTTCAATACGTTAAAGAGGTAATTAACTTAATATGTTAAACTAATGATTTGAAGCATTCGATTCGATTGCTAAATGGTATTACAAAAAATCGACTTAATACCTAGATATAAGATCACTCTCCAAATGCACTGCCGTTATGCGTTAAGGCTTTTGTAGACTTAGTAAGATAAAGAGGTTAATTAACTTAAATATGTTAAACTAATGATTTGAAGCATTTCGATATCGATTGTTAAAGTGTATATACAAGAAATCGATTTATACCTAAATATAAGATACGTATTCTTCTCATGCACTGCGTTATCCGTAAGGCTTATATCACCTTCAATACGTAAAGATGGGTTTATTAACTTGAATATGTTAACTAATGATTTGGGCATTCGATATCGATTCTAAAGGTATATACAAGCAAATCGATTATACCTAAATATAAGACTACGAATTCCTAAATTCACTGTCGTTATGCCGCAAGGCTTTATTCAACTTCATACGTTAAAGAAGGTTAATTAACTAAAATGTTAAATTTGATTTGAAGCATTTCGATATCGTTGCTAAATGTATATACAGAAAATCGATTTATACCTAAACTACAGATTACGAATTCTCTCATGCACTGCGTTATGCCGCCATGGCTTTGATATCACCTCAATACGTTAAAGAAGGTTAATTAACTAAATATGTTAAATAATGATTTGAAGCATTCGATTCGATTGCTAAATGGTATATACAAGAAAATCGATTATAGCCTAACTTAAGATTACGGATTCCAAATGACTGCGTTATGCCGATTTCTTTATGATCAAACTAATGTAACTTATGATTGAAGCATCTCGATATCGATTGCTAAATGTGTATATACAGAAATCGACTTTATACCTAAATATAAGATTACGGAATTTTTCCCAAAATGCACTGCGTTATGGTTTAAAGGGCTTTATGTAACAGTAAGATAAAGAGGGTTAATTAACTTAAATATGTTAAACTAATGATTTTAAGCATTTCGATATCGATTGCTAAATAGTATATACAAGAAAATCGACTTTATACCTAAATATAAGATTACGTAATTCTTCTAAATGCACTGCCGTTATACCGCCATGGCTTTATATAGCTTCAATACGATAAAGAGGTAATTAATTAAATATGTTAAACTAATGATTTGAAGCATTCGATATCGATTGTTAAATTTTATATACAAGAAAATCGACTTTATACCTAAATATAAGATTACGTAATTCTCCAATGCACTGCCGTTATGTCGCCAATGCCCTTTGTATGACCTTCAGTAAGATAAAGAAGGTTAATTAACTTAAATATGTTAAACTAATGATTTGAAGCATTTCGATATCGATTGCTAAATGGTATATACAAGAAAATCGACTTTATACCAAATTAAGATTACGGAATTTTCCAAATATGCACTGCTTTCGTTAAGGCTTTTGTAGACTTCAGAAATAAGATTTCTTGAATACACTAATGATTTGAAGCATGTTCGATATCGATTGCTAAATGGTGTATATAAAAATCGACATTTATACCTAAATATAAGATTACGGAATTCTTCCAAATGCACTGCCGTTATGCCTGTTATAGCTTTGTATCAGTTAAAGAGGTTATTAACTTAAATATGTTAAACTAATGATTTGAAGCATTTCGATATCGATTGCTAAATTTGTATATACAAGAAAATCGACTTTATACCTAAATATAAGATTACGGAATTCTTCCATGCACTGCCGTTATACCGTGGCTTTATTACCTTCAATACGATAAAGAGGTAATTAACTTAAATATGTTAAACTAATGATTTGAAGCATTTCGATATCGATTGCTAAATGGTATATACAAGAAAATCGACTTTATACCTAATATATAAGAAGCGTAATTCTCCAAATGCACTGCCGTTATATCGTTATGGCTTTTGTAACTTCAGTAAGATAAAGAGGGTTAATTAACTTAAATATGTTAAACTAATGATTTGAAGCATTTCGATATCGATTGCTAAACGTGATATACAAGAAAATCGACTTTATACCTAAATATAAGATAACGGAATTCTTCCAAATGCACTGCCGTTATCCGTTAAGGCTTTTGTAGACTTCAGTAAGATAAAGAGGGTTAATTAACTTAAATATGTTAAACTAATGATTTGAAGCATTTCGATATCGATTGCTAATGAGTATATACAAGAAAACGAATTTATACCTAAATATAAGATTACGGAATTCTTCTAAATGACTGCCGTTATGCCGCAAGGCTTTATGTCACTTCAGTAAGTAAAGAGGTTATTAACTAAATATGTTAAACTAATGATTTGAAGCATTTCGATATCGATTGTCTAAATTGTATATACAAAAAATCGACTTTATACCTAAATAAAGATTACGGAGTTCTTCTAAATGCACTGCCGTTATACCGCCATGGCTTTATGTAATCACTTCAGTACGTAAAGAAGGTTAATTAACTTAAATATGTTAAACTAATGATTTGAAGCATTTCGATATCGATTGCTAAATGCGTATATACAAAAAATCGACTTTATACCTAAATATAAGTACGGAATTCTTCCAAATGCACTGCCGTTATGCGTTAAGGCTTTATGTAGACTTCAGTAAGATAAAGAGGTTAATTAACTTAAATATGTTAAACTAATGATTTGAAGCATTCCGATATCGATTGCTAAATGGTATATACAAGAAATCGACTTTATACCTAAATATAAGATAACGGAGTTCTTCTACATGCACTGCCGTTATCCGTTATGGCAATTTAATGTAAAGTGGTAATAAAACTTATTATCTTAGAATATGTTAAACTAATGATTTGAAGCATTTCGATATCGATTCGCCTAATGCGTATATACAACAAATGCGACTTTATACCTAATATAAGATTACGGAATTTCCAAATCACTGCCGTTATGCCGTTAAGGCTTTATTAGACTTCAGTAAGATAAAGAATAATTAACCTAAATATGTTAAACTATGATTTGAAGCATTTCGATATCGATTGCTAAATGCTATATACAAAAAATCGACTTTATACCTAAATAAAGATACGGTAATTCTTCAAATGCTGCGTTTATGCCGCCATGGCTTTTATCAACTTTATATACAGTCTAAAAAGGTTTATTAACTTAAATATGTTAACTAATGATTTGAAGCATTTCGATATCAATTGCTAAATGGTATACTACAAAAATCGACTTTATCCTAAATATAAGATACGGATATTCTTCCAAATGTACTGTCGTTATGCGCCATGCTTTATATCAAGCTTCAAGTAGTTACAAGAAGGTTAATTAACTTAAATATGTTAAACTAATATTTGAAGCATTTCGTTATCGATTGCTAAATGGTATATTCAAGAAAATGGACTTTATACCTAAATATAAGATAACGGATCTTCTAATGCACTGCCGTTATGCCGTTAAGGCTTTTGTAGACTCAGTAAGATAAAGAGGAATTATCTAAATATGAAACTAAATTTGAAGCATTCGATATCGATTGCTTAAGAATATACAAGAAATCGACTTATATACCTAAATATAAGATACGTGATTCTTCCAAATGCACTGCCGTTGATGCCGCTTCAATGTTATTTAGAAAACTCAGTAAGATAAAGAGGTAACTAACTTAAATATGTTAAACTAATGATTGAAGCATTTCGTATCGATTGCTAAATGGAATATACAAGAAAACGACTTTATACCTAAATATAAGATACGGAATTCTTCCAATGCATGCCGTTATCGTAAGGCTTTGTAAACTTATTAAGATAAAGAGGGTTATTAACTTAATATGTTAACTAATGATTTGAAGCATTTGATATCGATTGCTAAATGAGTATATACAAGAAAATCGACTTTATACCTAAATATAAGATTCGAATCTTCCAAATGTACTGTCGTTATGCCGCCATGCTTTATATAACTTCAATACGTTAAGAAGGTTAATTAACTTAAAATGTTAAACTAATGATTTGAAGCATTTCGATATCGATTGCTAAATGTGTATATACAAAAAATCGACTTTATACCTAAATATAAGATTACGGAATTCTTCCAAATGCACTGCCGTTATACCGTTATGGCTTTTGTAGACTTCAGTAAGATAAAGAGGTTAATTTAAATATGTTAACTAATGATTTGAAGCATTTCGATATCGATTGCTAAATAGGTATATACAAGAAATCGACTTTATACCTAAATATAAGATTACGGAATTCTTCAAATGCACTGCCGTTATCCGCCATGGCTTACTTTTTGTAACTTCAGTAAGATAAAGAAGGTTAATTAACTTAAATATGTTAAACTAATGATTTGAAGCATTTCGATATCGATTGCTAAATGAAATATACAAGAAAATCGACTTTATACCTAAATATAAGATAACGGAATTCTTCCAAATGCACTGCCGTTATGCGTTAAGGCTTTATGTTAGACTTCAGTAGTAAAGAGGGTTAATTAACTTAAATATGTTAAACTAATGATTTGAAGCATTTCGATATCGATTGCTAAATGAGTATATACAAGAAAATCGACTTTATACCTAAATATAAGATTACGGAATTCTTCCAAATGTACTGTCGTTATGCCGCCTTGGCTTTATTACTTCAATACGTTAAAGAAGGTTAATTAACTTAAATATGTTAAACTAATGATTTGAAGCATTTCGATATCGATTGCTAAATGCGTATATACACAAAATCGACTTTATACCTAAATAAAGATTACGTAGTTCTTCTAAATGCACTGCCGTTATACCGTTATGGCTTTATGTAAACTTCAGTAAGATAAAGAAGCTTAATTAACTTAAATATGTTAAACTAATGATTTGAAGCATTTCGATATCGATTGCTAAATGTGTATATACAAGAAAATCGACTTTATACCTAAATATAAGATTACGGAATTCTTCCAAATGCACTGCCGTTATCCGTATGGCTTTATAACTTCAGTAAGATAAAGAAGGTTAATTAACTTAAATATGTTAAACTAATGATTTGAAGCATTTCGATATCGATTGCTAAATGGTATATACAAGAAAATCGACTTTATACCTAAATATAAGTTTACGGAATTCTTCTAAATGCACTGCCGTTATGCCGTTATGGCTTTATTTAACTTCAGTACGTTAAAGAAGCTTTATTAACTTAAATATGTTAAACCATTGATTTGAAGCATTTCGATATCGATTGCTAATGGTATATAACAAGAAAACGACTTTATACCTAAATATAAGATTACGGAATTCTTCCAAATGCACTGCCGTTATGCCGTTAAGGCTTTATGTAACTTCAATAAGATAAAGAAGGTAATTAACTTAAATATGTTAAACTAATGATTTGAAGCATTTCGATATCGATTGCTAAATGTGTATATACAACAAATCGACTTTATACCTAAATATAAGATTACGGAATTCTTCCAAATGCCTGCCGTTATACCGTTATGGCTTTATGTAAACTTCAGTTAGATAAAGAAGGTTAATTAACTTAAATATGTTAAACTAATGATTTGAAGCATTTCGATATCGATTGCTAAATGTGTATATACAAGAAAATCGACTTTATACCTAATATATGATTACGGAATTCTTCCAAATGTACTGTCGTTATCCGCCATGGCTTTATATCAACTTCAATACGTTAAAGAAGGTTATTAACTTAAATATGTTAAACTAATGATTTGAAGCATTTCGATATCGATTGCTAAATGGTATTACAAGAAAATCGACTTTATACCTAAATATAAGATAACGGAATTCTTCTAAATGCACTGCCGTTATGCCGTTAAGGCTTTTGTAGACTTCAGTAAGATAAAGAAGCTTAATTAACTTAAATTTTAAACTAATGATTTGAAGCATTTCGATATCGATTGCTAAATGAGTATATACAAAAAAACGACTTATACCTAAATTGATTACGGAATTCTTCCAAATGCACTGCCGTTATGCCGTTATGGCTTTATGTAACTTCAGTAAGATAAAGAAGGTAATTAACTTAAATATGTTAAACTAATGATTTGAAGCATTTCGATATCGATTGCTAAATGTGTATATACAAGAAAATCGACTTTATACCTTAAATATAAGATACGGAATTCTTCCAAATGTACTGCCGTTATGCCGCCATGGCTTTATATAAACTTCATTAGTAAAGAAGGTTATTAACTTTAAATATGTTAACTAATGATTTGAAGCATTTCGATATCGATTGCTAAATGTGTATATACAAGAAAATCGAATTTATACCTAAATATAAGATTACGGAATTCTTCTAAATGCACTGTCGTTATGCCGCCATGGCTTTATATCAACTTCAATACGTTAAAGAAGTTATTAACTTAAATATGTTAAACTATGATTTGAAGCATTTCGATATCGATTGCTAAATGTGTATATACAAGAAAATCGACTTTATACCTAAATATAAGATAACGGAGTTCTTCTAAATGCACTGCCGTTATGCCGTTAAGGCTTTTGTAGACTTTAGTAAGATAAAGAAGGTTTATTAACTTAAATTTTAACTTATTTGAAGCATTTCGAAATCGATTGCTAAATGATATATACAAGAAAATCGACTTTATACTAAATATAAAATACGAATTCTTCCAAATGCACTGCCGTTATGCCGTTATGGCTTTATTTAACTTCAGTACGTTAAAGAAGGTTAATTAACTTAAATATGTTAAACAATGATTTGAAGCATTTCGATATCGATTGCTAAATGTGTATATACATAGAAATGACTTTTTACCTAAATATAAGATACGGAATTTTTCCAAATGCCCTGCCGTTATACCGTTATGGCTTTATGTAAACTTCAGTTAGATAAAGAAGGTTAAGTTAATTTAAATATGTTTAACTAATGATTTGAAGCATTTCGATATCGATTGCTAAATGTGTATATACAAGAAAATCGACTTTATACCTAAATATAAGATTACGGAATTCTTCTACATGCACTGCCTTTATGCCGCCATGGCTTTATCTCAACTTCAATGCGTTAAAGAGGTTTATTAACTCAAATATATTAAACTAATGATTTGAAGCATTTCGATATCGATTGCTAAGTTTGTATATACAAGAAAATCGAATTTATACCTAAATATAAGATAACGGAGTTCTTCTTAATGCACTGCCGTTATGCCGTTATGGCTTTATGTTAACTTCATTTCGTTAAAGAAGGTTTATTAACTTAAATATGTTAAAGCAGTTATTTGAAGCATTTCGAAATCGATTGCTTAATGCATATATACAAGAAAATCGACTTTATACCTAAATATAAGATTACGAAATTCTTCCAAATGTACTGTCGTTATGCCGCCATGGCTCTATATTAACTTCAATACATTAAGAAGGTTAATTAACTTAAACACGTTAAACAAATTATTTGAAGCATTTCGATATTGATTGTGTATTTACACTAAAATTGTTTTTTTACCTAAATATAAGATCACGGAATTTTTCCAAATGCCCTGCCGTTATACCGTTATGGCTTTTTGTAAACTTCAGTAAGATAAAGAAGGTTAAGTCATTTAAATATGTTTAACTAATGATTTGAAGCATTTCGATATCGATTGCTAAGTTTGTATATACAAGAAAATCGACTTTATACCTAAATATAAGATTACGGAGTTCTTCCAAATGCACTGCCGTTATGCTGCCATGGCTTTATGTTAACTTCAGTGCGTCAAAGAAGCTTTATTAACTCCAATATGTTAAACTATTGATTTGAAGCAATTCGATATCGATTGCTAAATGTGTATATATAAGAAAATCGCCTTTATACCTAAATATAATATAACGCAATTCTTCTAAATGCATGGCAGTTATGCCGTTATGGCTTTATGTTAACTTCAGTTCGTTAAAGAACTTTTATTAACTTAAATATATTAATATTAATATTTCGATATCGATTGATAAATATGTATATACAAGAAAACCGACTTATACAGATTACAGAATTTTTCTAAATGCACTGCCGTTATGCCGTTATGGCTTTATGTTAACTTCTGTTCGTTAAAGAAGGTTTATCAACTTAAATCTTTTTAAACCAGTTATTTGAAGCATTTCGATATCGATTGCTAAATGTGTGTGTACAACAAGATCGAATTTATACCTAAATATAAGATTAGGGAATTCTTCTACATGCACTGCCGTTATGCCCCCATGGTTTTATATCACCTTCAATACGTTAAAGAAGGTTACTTAACTTAAATATGTTAAACTAATGATTTGAAGCATTTCGATATCCATTGCTAAATGAGTATATACAAGAAAATCGACTTTATACCTAAATATAAGAAAACGGAATTCTTCTAAATGCACTGCCGTTATGCCTATATGGCTTTATGTTAACTTCAGTTCGTTAAAGAACTTTTATTAACTTAAATATATTAATATTAATATTTCGATATCGATTGCTAAATATGTATATACAAGAAAACCGACTTATACAGATTACAGAATTCTTCTAAATGCACTGCCGTTATGCCGTTATGGCTTTATGTTAACTTCAGTTCGTTAAAGAAGGTTTATTAACTTAAATATGTTAAACCAGTTATTTGAAGCATTTCGATATCGATTGCTAAATGGTATATACAAGAAAATCGACTTTATACCTAAATATAAGATTACGGAATTCTTCTAATGCACTGCCGTTATGCCGCCTGGCTTTATGTCACGCTTCAATACGTTAAAGAAGGTTAATTAACTTAAATATGTTAAACTAATGATTTGAAGCATTTCGATATCGATTGCTAAATGAGTATATACAAGAAAATCGACTTTATACCTAAATATAAGATTACGGAATTCTTCTAAATGCACTGCCGTTATGCCGTTAAGGCTTTTGTAGACTTCAGTAAGATAAAGAGGGTTAATTAACTTAAATATGTTAAACTAATGATTTGAAGCATTTCGATATCGATTGCTAAATGTGTATGTACAACAAAATCGACTTTATACCTAAATATAAGATACGGATTTTTCTAAATGCACTGCCGTTATGCCGTTATGGCTTTTGTAACTTCAGTTGTAAAGAGGGTTAATTAACTTAAATATGTTAAACTAATGATTTGAAGCATTTCGATATCGATTGCTAAATGGTATATACAAGAAAACGACTTTATACCTAAATATAAGATTACGGAATTCTTCCAAATGCACTGCCGTTATGCCGCCATGGCTTTATGTAACTTCATCGTTAAAGAAGGTTTATTAACTTATATGTTAAAAGTTATGTTGAAGCATTTCGATATCGATTGCTAAATGGTATATACAAGAAAATCGACTTTATACCTAAATATAAGATTACGGAATTCTTCTAATGCACTGCCGTTATGCCGTTATGGCTTTATGTTAACTTCAGTGCGTTAAAGAAGCTTTATTAACTTAAATATGTTAAACTAATGATTTGAAGCATTTCGATATCGATTGCTAAATGTGTATATACAAGAAAATCGACTTTATACCTAAATATAAGATTACGGAATTCTTCTAAATGCACTGCCGTTATGCCGTTATGGCTTTATGTTAACTTCAGTTCGTTAAAGAAGGTTTATTAACTTAAATATGTTAAACAATGATTTGAAGCATTTCGATATCGATTGCTAAATGTGTATATACAAAAAATCGACTTTATACCTAAATATAGGATTACGGAATTCTTCTAAATGCACTGCCGTTATGCCGTTATGGCTTTATGTTAACTTCAGTACGTTAAAGAAGGTTAATTAACTTAAATATGTTAAACTAGTGATTTGAAGCATTTCGATATCGATTGCTAAATGGTATATACAACAAAATCGACTTTATACCTAAATATAAGATTACGGAATTCTTCTACATGCACTGCCGTTATGCCGCCATGGCTTTTATGTTCAATACGTTAAAGAAGGTTATTAACTTAAATATGTTAAACTAATGATTTGAAGCATTTCGATATCGATTGCTAAATGAGTATATACAAAAAATCGACTTTATACCTAAATATAAGATTACGTAATTCTTCAAATGCACTGCCGTTATGCCGTTAAGGCTTTTGTAGACTTCAGTTAGATAAAGAAGGTTAATTAACTTAAATATGTTAAACTAATGATTTGAAGCATTTCGATTATCGATGCTAAATGTAGTTTACAAAATAATGATTTATACTTAAATATAAGATTACGGAATTCTTCAAATGTACTCGATTATGCCGTACAGGCTTTTGTAACTTCAATAAGATTAAAGAAGGTTCCAATTAGACTTTATGCAATTTGCTGTTTAAACTAGTAATGATTTGAAGCATTCGATATCGATTGCTAAATGCGTATATCTAACAAAATCGACTTTATACCTAAATATAAGATTACGGAATTCTTCTAAATGCACTGCCGTTATGCCGTTATGGCTTTATGTTAACTTCTGTTCGTTAAAGAAGGTTAATTAACTTAAATATGTTAAACAATGATTTGAAGCATTTCGATATCGATTGCTAAATGCGTATATACAAGAAAATCGACTTTATACCTAAATATAAGATTACGGAATTCTTCAAATGACTTGCCGTTATGCCGTTATGGCTTTATGTAACTTCAATACGTTAAAGAAGGTTAATTAACTTAAATATGTTAAACTATTGATTTGAAGCATTTCGATATCGATTGCTAAATGTGTATATACAAGAAAATCGACTTTATACCTAAATATAAGATTACGGAATTCTTCAAACATGCACTGCCGTTATGCCGCCATGGCTTTATGTCAACTTCATACGTTAAAGAAGGTAATTAACTTAAATATGTTAAACTAATGATTTGAAGCATTTCGATATCGATTGCTAAATGTGTATATACAAGAAAATCGACTTTATACCTAAATATAAGATTACGGAATTCTTCTAAATGCACTGCCGTTATGCCGTTAAGGCTTTTGTAGACTTCAGTAAGTAAAGAGGGTTAATTAACTTAAATATGTTAAACTAATGATTTGAAGCATTTCGATATCGATTGCTAAATGTGTATATACAACAAAATCGACTTTATACCTAAATATAAGTTACGAATTCTTCTAAATGCACTGCCGTTATGCCGTTATGGCTTTATGTTAACTTCTGTTCGTTAAAGAAGGTTTATTAACTTAAATATGTTAAACTAATGATTTGAAGCATTTCGATATCGATTGCTAAATGTGTATATACAACAAAATCGACTTTATACCTAAATATAAGATTACGGAATTCTTCAAATGCACTGCCGTTATGCCGCCATGGCTTTATACAACTTCAATACGTTAAAGAAGGTTAATTAACTTAAATATGTTAAACTAATGATTTGAAGCATTTCGATATCGATTGCTAAATGTGTATATACAAGAAAATCGATTTATACCTAAATATAAGATTACGGAATTCTTCTAAATGCACTGCCGTTATGCCGTTATGGCTTTATGTTAACTTCAGTTCGTTAAAGAAGGTTTATTAACTTAAATATGTTAAACCTAATTATTTGAAGCATTTCGATATCGATTGCTTAATGCTATATACAAGAAAATCGACTTTATACCTAAATATAAGATTACGGAATTCTTCCAAATGCACTGCCGTTATGCCGTTAAGGCTTTATGTAAGCTTAATACGTTAGAAGGTTAATTAACTTAAATATGTTAAACTAATGATTTGAAGCATTTCGATATCGATTGCTAAATGTGTATATACAACAAAATCGACTTTATACCTAAATATAAGATTACGGAATTCTTCTAAATGCACTGCCGTTATACCGCCATGGCTTTATATCACTTCAATACGATAAAGAAGGTAACTTAACTTAAATATGTTAAACTAATGATTTGAAGCATTTCGATATCGATTGCTAAATGTGTATATACAAGAAAATCGACTTTATACCTAAATATAAGATTACGGAATTCTTCTAAATGCACTGCCGTTATGCCGTTAAGGCTTTTGTAGACTTCAGTACGTTAAAGAGGGTTAATTAACTTAAATATGTTAAACTATGATTTGAAGCATTTCGATATCGATTGCTAAATGATGTATATACAAGAAAATCGACTTTATACCTAAATATAAGATTACGGAATTCTTCTAAATGCACTGCCGTTATGCCGTTATGGCTTTATGTTAACTTCAGTTCAGTTAAAGAAGGTTTATTAACTTAAATATGTTAAACCATGATTTGAAGCATTTCGATATCGATTGCTAAATGTGTATATATAACAAAACGACTTTATACCTAAATATAAGATTACGGAATTCTTCCAAATGCACTGCTCGTTATGCCGTAGGCTTTATTAACTTCGATAAGATAAAGAAGGTTAATTAACTTAAATATGTTAAACTAATGATTTGAAGCATTTCGATATCGATTGCTAAATGTGTATATACAAAAAATCGACTTTATACCTAAATATAAGATTACGGAATTCTTCTAAATGCACTGCCTTATGCCGCATGGCTTTATGTAACTTCAGTACGTTAAAGATGGTTAATTAACTTCAAATATGTTAAACTAATGATTTGAAGCATTTCGATATCGATTGCTAAATGTGACTATACAACAAAATCGACTTTGTACCTAAATATAAGATTACGGAATTCTTCTAAATGCACTGCCGTTATGCCGTTATGGCTTTATGTTAACTTCTGTTCGTTAAAGAAGGTTTATTAACTTAAATATGTTAAACCAGTTATTTGAAGCATTTCGATATCGATTGCTAAATGTGTATATACAAGAAAATCGACTTTATACCTAAATATAAGATTACGGAATTCTTCCAATGCTACTGCCGTTATGCCGCTGGCTTTATGTACCGCTAGTTAAAGAAGGTTAATTAACTTAAATATGTTAAACTAATGTTTGAAGCATTTCGATTCGATTGCTAAATGAGTATAAAGAAAATCGACTTTATACCTAAATATAAGATTACGGAATTCTTCTAAATGCACTGCCGTTATCGAAGAGCTTTATATCGACTTCAATACGTTAAAGAGAGGTTAATTAACTTAAATATGTTAAACTAATGATTTGAAGCATTTCGATATCGATTGCTAAATGTGTATGTACAACAAAATCGACTTTATACCTAAATATAAGGTTAATTCTTCTAAATGCTTGCCGTTATGCCTTAAGGCTTTATGTAGACTTCAGTAAGATTAAAGAAGGTTTATTAACTTAAATATGTTAAACAATATTTGAAGCATTTCGATTCTAAATTGTATTCAGATAAACCATATAAGATTACAGAATTCTTCTAAATGCACTGCCGTTATGCCGTATGGCTTTATGTTAACTTCTGTTCGTTAAAGAAGGTTTATTAACTTAATATGTTAAACTAGATGATTTGAAGCATTTCGATATCGATTGCTAAATGGTATATACAAGAAAATCGACTTTATACCTAAATATAAGATTACGGAATTCTTCCAAATGCACTGCCGTTATGCCGTTATAGGCTTTATGTAACTTCGTTCGTTAAAGAAGGTTTATTAACTTAAATATGTTAAACTAATTATTTGAAGCATTTCGATATCGATTGCTAAATGGAATATACAAGAAAATCGATTTATACCTAAATATAAGATTACGGAATTCTTCAAATGTACTGCCGTTATGCCGTTATGGCTTTTGTAACTTCAGTAGTTAAAGAAGGTTAATTAACTTAAATATGTTAAACTAATGATTTGAAGCATTTCGATATCGATTGCTAAATGTGTATATACAAAAAATCGACTTTATACCTAAATATAAGATTACGGAATTCTTCCAAATGCACTGCCGTTATGCCGTTATGGCTTTATGTAACTTCATCGTTAAAGAAGGTTAATTAACTTAAATATGTTAAACTAATGATTTGAAGCATTTCGATATCGATTGCTAAATGGTATATACAAGAAAATCGACTTTATACCTAAATATAAGATTACGGAATTCTTCCAAATGACTGTCGTTATGCCGCTCTAAGGCCTTTAATCAATTAATACGTTAAAGAGGTTAATTAACTTGAATATGTTAAACTAATGATTTGAAGCATTTCGATATCGATTGCTAAATGCGTATATACAAGAAAATCGACTTTATACCTAAATATAAGATTACGGAATTCTTCTACATGCACTGCCGTTATGCCGCCATGGCTTTATGTTAACTTCTGTGCGTTAAAGAAGGTTTATTAACTTAAATATAGTTAAACTAATGATTTGAAGCATTTCGATATCGATTGCTAAATGTGTATATACAAGAAAATCGAATTTTCAAATATAAGATTACGGAATTCTTCTAAATGCACTGCCGTTATGCGTTATGGCTTTATGTAACTTCAATACGTTAAAGAAGGTTAATTAACTTAAATATGTTAAACTAGTGATTTGAAGCATTTCGATATCGATTGCTAAATGTGTATATACAAGAAAAC
The DNA here is from genome assembly GCA_027475135.1 of Bactrocera correcta. Lineage (NCBI taxonomy): Eukaryota > Metazoa > Arthropoda > Insecta > Diptera > Tephritidae > Bactrocera > Bactrocera correcta. Next base: position 14,670,854 of record CM050324.1, read on the forward strand.
GACTTTATACCTAAATATAAGATTACGGAATTCTTCTAAATGCACTGCCGTTATGCCGCTTATGGCTTTATGTTAACTTCTGTTCGTTAAAGAAGGTTTATTAACTTAAATATGTTAACTAATGATTTGAAGCATTTCGATATCGATTGCTAAATGCGTATATACAAGAAAATCGACTTTATACCTAAATATAAGATTACGGAATTCTTCTAAATGCACTGCCGTTATGCCGCATGGCTTTATAACCTTCAATACGTTAAAGAAGGTTAATTAACTTAAATATGTTAAACTAATGATTTGAAGCATTTCGATATCGATTGCTAAATGAGTATATACAAGAAAATCGATTTATACCTAAATATAAGATTACGGAATTCTTCTAAATGCACTGCCGTTATGCCGTTATGGCTTTATGTAACTTCAGTAGATAAAGAAGGTTAATTAACTTAAATATGTTAAACTAATGATTTGAAGCATTTCGATATCGATTGCTAAATGGTATATACAAGAAAATCGACTTTATACCTAAATATAAGATTACGGAATTCTTCCAAATGCACTGCCGTTATGCCGTTAAGGCCTTTAGTAAGATAAAGAGGGTTAATTAACTTAAATATGTTAAACTAATGATTTGAAGCATTTCGATATCGATTGCTAAATGCGTATATACAACAAAATCGACTTTATACCTAAATATAAGATTACGGAATTCTTCTACATGCACTGCCGTTATGCCGCTTCATGGCTTTATGTTAACTTCATACGTAAAGAAGGTTTAATTAACTTAAATATGTTAAACTAATGATTTGAAGCATTTCGATATCGATTGCTAAATGTGTATATACAAGAAAATCGACTTTATACCTAAATATAAGATTACGTAATTCTTCTAAATGCATTGCCGTTATGCGTTAAGGCTTTTGTAACTTTAGTACGATAAAGAAGGTTAATTAACTTAAATCTGTTAAACTCAGTGATTTGAAGCATTTCGATATCGATTGCTAAATGGTATATACAACAAAATCGATTTATACCTAAATATAAGATTACGGAATTCTTCCAAATGCACTGCCGTTATGCCGTTATGGCTTTATGTAACTTCTGTGCGTAAAGAAGGTTTATTAACTTAAATATGTTAAACTAATGATTTGAAGCATTTCGATATCGATTGCTAAATGCGTATATACAAGAAAATCGACTTTATACCTAAATATAAGATTACGGAATTCTTCAAATGCACTGCCGTTATGCCTGGCTTTATAGACTTCAGTAAGTTAAAAAAGGGTTAATTAACTTAAATATGTTAAACTAATGATTTGAAGCATTTCGATATCGATTGCTAAATAGTATATACAAGAAAATCGACTTTATACCTAAATATAAGATTACGGAATTCTTCTACATGCACTGCCGTTATGCCGCCATGGCTTTAGTACCCCTTCAATACGATAAAGAAGTAATTAACTTAAATATGTTAAACTAATGATTTGAAGCATTTCGATATCGATTGCTAAATGTGTATATACAAGAAAATCGACTTTATACCTAAATATAAGATTACGGAATTCTTCCAAATGCACTGCCGTTATGCCGTTAAGGCTTTTGTAACTTGTAAGATAAAGAGGGTTAATTAACTTAAATATGTTAAACTAATGATTTGAAGCATTTCGATATCGATTGCTAAATGACGTATATACAACAAAATCGACTTTATACCTAAATATAAGATTACGGAATTCTTCAAACATGCACTGCCGTTATGCCGTTAATGGCTTTATGTAACTTCAGTACGTAAAGAGGGTTAATTAACTTAAATATGTTAAACTAATGATTTGAAGCATTTCGATATCGATTGCTAAATGTGTATATACAAGAAAATCGACTTTATACCTAAATATAAGATTACGTAATTCTTCTAAATGCACTGCCGTTATGCGTTAAGGCTTTTTAACTTTAGTAAGATAAAGAGGGTTAATTAACTTAAATATGTTAAACTAATGATTTGAAGCATTTCGATATCGATTGCTAAATGCGTATATACAACAAAATCGATTTATACCTAAATATAAGATTACGGAATTCTTCCAAATGCACTGCCGTTATGCCGTTATGGCTTTATGTAACTTCAGTACGTTAAAGAGGGTTAATTAACTTAAATATGTTAAACTAATGATTTGAAGCATTTCGATATCGATTGCTAAATGCGTATATACAAGACAAATCGACTTTATACCTAAATATAAGATTACGGAATTCTTCTAAATGCACTCCCTGTTATGCCGTGGCTTTATGTCACTCTGTACGTTAAAGAGGGTTAATTAACTTAAATATGTTAAACTAATGATTTGAAGCATTTCGATATCGATTGCTAAATGAGTATATACAAGAAAATCAAACTTTATACCTAAATATAAGATTACGGAATTCTTCAAACATGCACTGCCGTTATGCCGTTATGGCTTTATGTACCCTTCAGTAGATAAAGAAGGTTAATTAACTTAAATATGTTAAATTAATGATTTGAAGCATTTCGATATCGATTGCTAAATGCGTATATACAAGAAAATCGACTTTATACCTAAATATAAGATTACGGAATTCTTCCAAATGCACTGCCGTTATGCCGTTAAGGCCTTGTAAGATAAAGAGGGTTAATTAACTTAAATATGTTAAACTAATGATTTGAAGCATTTCGATATCGTTTGCTAAATACGTATATACAACAAAATCGACTTTATTCCTAAATATAAGATTAGGGTAATTCTTCTACATGCACTGCCGTTATCCGCCATGGCTTTATTAACTTCAATACGATAAAGAGGTTAATTAACTTAAATATGTTAAACTAATGATTTGAAGCATTTCGATATCGATTGCTAAATGTGTATATACAAGAAAATCGACTTTATACCTAAATATAAGATTACGTAATTCTTCTAAATGCACTGCCGTTATGTCGTTAAGGCTTTTGTAGACTTTAGTAAGATAAAGAGGGTTAATTAACTTAAATACGTTAAACTAATGATTTGAAGCATTTCGATATCGATTGCTAAATGCGTATATACAACAAAATCGATTTTATACCTAAATATAAGATTACGGAATTCTTCCAAATGCACTGCCGTTATGCCGTAAATGGCTTTATGTAACTTCAGTACGTTAAAGAGGGTTAATTAACTTAAATATGTTAAACTAATGACTTGAAGCATTTCGATATCGATTGCTAAATGCGTATATACAAGACAAATCGACTTTATACCTAAATATAAGATTACGGAATTCTTCTACATGCACTGCTGTTATGCCGCCTGGCTTTATGTCACTCTGTACGTTAAAGAAGGTTAATTAACTTAAATATGTTAAACTAATGATTTGAAGCATTTCGATATCGATTGCTAAATGAGTATATACTTGAAAATCGAATTTATCCCCTAAATATAAGATTACGGAATTTTTCCCAAACATGCACTGCCGTTATGCCGTCATGGCTTTTGTAGACTTCAGTAAGATAAAGAGGGTTAATTAACTTAAATATGTTAAATTAATTATTTGAAGCATTTCGATATCGATTGCTAAATGCGTATATATAAGAAAATCGACTTTATACCTAAATATAAGATTACGGAATTCTTCCAAATGCACTGCCGTTATGCCGTTAAGGCCTTGTAAGATAAAGAGGGTTAATTAACGTAAATATGTTAAACTAATGATTTGAAGCATTTCGATATCGTTTGCTAAATACGTATATACAACAAAATCGACTTTATTCCTAAATATAAGATTACGTAATTCTTCTACATGCACTGCCGTTATCCGCCATGGCTTTATGTAACTTCATACGATAAAGAGGTTAATTAACTTAAATATGTTAAACTAATGATTTGAAGCATTTCGATATCGATTGCTAAATGTGTATATACAAGAAAATCGACTTTATACCTAAATATAAGATTAGGGTAATTCTTCCTAAATGCACTGCCGTTATGTCGTTAAGGCTTTTGTAACTTTAGTAAGATAAAGAGGGTTAATTAACTTAAATATGTTAAACTAATGATTTGAAGCATTTCGATATCGATTGCTAAATGCGTATATACAACAAAATCGATTTTATACCTAAATATAAGATTACGGAATTCTTCCAAATGCACTGCCGTTATGCCGTCATGGCTTTATGTAACTTCAGTACGTTAAAGAGGGTTAATTAACTTAAATATGTTAAACTAATGACTTAAAGCATTTCGATATCGATTGCTAAATGCGTATATACAAGACAAATCGACTTTATACCTAAATATAAGATTACGGATTCTTCTACATGCACTCCCTGTTATGCCGCCTGGCTTTATGTCAACTCTGGTTAATTAACTTAATATGTTAAACTAATGATTTGAAGCATTTCGATATCGCTTGCTAAATGCGTATATACAACAAACTCGACTTTATACCTAAATATAAGATTACGGAATTCTTCCAAATGTACTGTCGGTATGCCGCCATGGCTTTATATCAACTTCAATACGTTAAAGAAGGTTAATTAACTTGCATTTGTTAAGCTAGTGATTTGAAGCATTTCGATATCGATTGCTAAATGTGTAAATACAAGAAAATCGAATTTGTACCTAAATATAAGATTACGGAATTCTTCTACATGCACTGCTGTTATGCCGCCATGGCTTTATGTTAACTTCTGTGCGTTAAAGAAGCTTTATTAACTTAAATATGTTAAACTAATGATTTAAGTATTTCGATATCGATTGCTTAATGAGTATATACAAGAAAATCGACTTTATACCTAAATATAAGATTGCGGAATTCTTCCAAACGCACTGCCGTTATGCCGTTAAGGCTTTTGTAGACTTCAGTAATATAAAGAGGGTTAATTAACTTAAATATGTTAAATTAATTATTTGAAGCATTTCTTTATCGATTGCTAAATGAGAATATACAAGAAAATTGATTTTAAACCTAAATATAAGATTACGGAATTCTTCCAAATACACTGCCGTTATGCCGTTAAGGCTTTTGTAGACTTCAGTAAGATAAAGAGGGTTTATTAACTTAAATCTGTTAAACTAATGATTTGAAGCATTTCGATATCGATTGCTAAATGCGTATATATAACAAAATCGACTTTATACCTTAATATAAGATTACGGAGTTCTTCCAAATGCACTGCCGTTATGCCGTTAAGGCCTTGTAAGATAAAGAGGGTTAATTAACATAAATATGTTAAACTAATGATTTGAAGCATTTTGATATCGTTTGCTTAATGCGTATATACAACAAAATCGACTTTATACCTAAATATAAGATTACGGAATCTTTCCAAATGTACTGTCGTTATGCCGCCATGGCTTTATATAAACTTCAATACGTTAAAGAAGGTTAATTAACTTGCATATATTAAACTAATGATTTGAAGCATTTCGATATCGATTGCTAAATGCGTATATACAAGAAAATCGAATTTGTACCTAAATATAAGATTACGGAATTCTTCTACATGCACTGCTGTTATGCCGCCATGGCTTTGTGTTAACTTCTGTGCGTTAAAGAAGGTAACTTAACTTAAATATAGTAAACTAATGATGTGAAGTATTTCGATATCGATTGCTAAAGAGTATATACAAGAAAATCGACTTTATACCTAAATATAGGATTGCGGAATTCTTCCAAATGCACTGCCGTTTTGCCGTTAAGGCTTTTCTAGACTTCAGTAAGATAAAGAGGGTTAATTAACTTAAATATGTTAGACTAATGATTTGAAGCATTTCGATATCGTTTGCTTAATGCGTATATACAACAAAATCGATTTTATTTCTAAATATAAGATTACGGAATTCTTCCAAATACACTGCCGTTATGCCGTTAAGGCTTTTGTAGACTTCAGTAAGATAAAGAGGGTTAATTAACTTAAATATGTTAAACTAATGATTTGAAGCATTTTGATATCGATTGCTAAATGCGTATATACGACAAAATCGACTTCACACCTAAATATAAGATTACGGAATTCTTCCAAATGTACTGTCGTTATGCCGCCATGGCTTTATATCAACTTCAATACGTTAAAGATGGTTAATAAACTTGCATATGTTAAACTAATGACTTGAAGCATTTCGATATTGATTGCTAAATGAGCATATACAAAAAAATCGACTTTATACCTAACTATAAGATTATGGAATTCTTAATGGAATTAAATAAATTAAAGAAGGTTAATTAACTTAAATATGTTAAACTAATGATTTGAAGCATTTCGATATCGATTGCTAAATGCGTATATACGACAAAATCGACTTTATACCTAAATATAAGATTATGGAATTCTTCCAAATGTACTGTCGTTATGCCGCCATGGCTTTATGCCAACTTCAGTTCGTTAAAGACGGTTTATTAACTCAAATATGTTAAACTAATGATTTGAAGCATTTCGATATCGATTGTTTAACCTGTATATACAAGAAAATCGACTTTGTACTTAATATAAGATTACGGAATTCTTCTAAATGGACTGCCGTTATGCCGCCCTGGCTTTATGCCACCTTCAGTTCGTTAAAGAAGGTTTATTAACTTAAATATGTTAAACTAATGATTTTAAGCTTTTTGATATCGATTGCTAAGTGTGTATATACAAGAAAATCGACTTTATAACTAAATATAAGATTACGTAATTCTTCCACATGCACTGCCGTTATGCCGCCATGGCTTTATATCACCTTCAATACGTTAAAGAAGGTTACTTAACTTAAATATGTTAAACTAATGGTTTGAAGCATTTCGATATCGATTGCTAAATGCGTATATGCAAGAAAATCGACTTTATACCTAAATATAAGATTGCGGAATTCTTCCAAATGCACTGCCGTTATGCCGTTAAGGCTTTTGTAGACTTCAGTAAGATAAAGAGGGTTAATTAACTTAAATATGTTAAGCTAATGATTTGAAGCATTTCGATATCGTTTGCTTAATGCGTATATACAACAAAATCGATTTTATACCTAAATATAAGATTAAGGAATTCTTCCAAATGTACTGTCGTTATGCCGCCATGGCTTTATACTTATAACCTTCAATACGTTAAAGGAGGTTAATTAACTTAAATATGTTAAACTAATGATTTGAAGCATTTCGATATTGATTGCTAAATGAGCATATACAACAAAATCGATTTTATACCTAAATATAAGATTACGGAATTCTTCCAAATGTACTATCGTTATGCCGCCATGGCTTTGTATCACCTTCAATACGTTAAAGAAGGTAAATTAACTTAAATATGTTAAACTAATGATTTGAAGCATTTCGATATCGATTGCTAAATGAGTATATACAAGAAAATCGACTTTATACCTAAATATAAGATTGCGAAATTCTTCCAAATGCACTGCCGTTATGCCGTTAAGGCTTTTGTAGACTTCAGTAAGATAAAGAGGGTTAATTAACTTAAATATGTTAAACTAATGATTTGAAGCATTTCGATATCGATTGCTAAATGTGTATATACGACAAAATCGACTTTATACCTAAATATAAGATTACGGAATTCTTCCAAATGTACTGTCGTTATGCCGCCATGGCTTTGTATCACCTTCAATACGTTAAAGAGGGTTAATTAACTTAAATATGTTAAACTAATGATTTGAAGCATTTCGATATCGATTGCTAAATGCGTATATACAACAAAATCGACTTTATACCTAAATATAAGATTACGGAATTCTTCCAAATGCACTGCCATTATGCCGTTAAGGCTTTTTAACTTCAGTAAGATAAAGAGGGTTAATTAACTTAAATATGTTAAACTAATGATTTGAAGCATTTCGATATCGATTGCTAAATGCGTATATACAACAAAATCGACTTTATACCTAAATATAAGATTACGGAATTCTTCCAAATGTACTGTCGTTATGCCGCATGGCTTTATGTTAACTTCAGTACGTTAAAGAAGGTTAATTAACTTAAATATGTTAAACTAATTATTTGAAGCATTTCGATATCGATTGCTAAATGAGAGTATACAAGAAAATTGATTTTATACCTAAATATAAGATTACGGAATTCTTCCAAAGGCACTGCCGTTATGCCGTTAAGGCTTTTGTAGACTTCAGTAAGCTAAAGAGGGTTAATTAACTTAAATATGTTAAACTAATGATTTGAAGCATTTCGATATCGATTGCTAAATGCGTATATATAACAAAATCGACTTTATACCTAAATATAAGATTACGGCGTTCTTCCAAATGCACTGCCATTATGCCGTTAAGGCCTTGTAAGATAAAGAGGGTTAATTAACTTAAATATGTTAAACTAATGATTTGAAGCATTTCGATATCGATTGCTAAATGCGTATATATAACAAAATCGACTTTATACCTAAACATAAGATTACGGAATTCTTCCAAATGTACTGTCGTTATGCCGCCATGGCTTTATATCAACTTCAATACGTTAAAGAAGGTTAATTAACTTGTATATGTTAAACTAATGCTTTGAAGCATTTCGATATCGATTGCTAAATGCGTATATGCAAGAAAATCGAATTTGTACCTAAATATAAGATTACGGAATTCTTCTACATGCACTGCTGTTAATCCGCCATGGCTTTATGTTAACTTCTGTGCGTTAAAAAGGTAACTTAACTTAAATATAGTAAACTAATGATTTGAAGTAATTCGATATCGATTGCTAAATGAGTATATACAAGAAAATCGACTTTATACCTAAATATAAGATTGCGGAATTCTTCCAAATGCACTGCCGTTATGCCGTTAAGGCTTTTGTAGACTTCAGTAAGATAAAGAGGGTTAATTAACTTAAATATGTTAAGCTAATGATTTCGATATCGTTTGCTTAATGCGTATATACAACAAAATCGATTTCATACCTTAATATAAGATTACGGAATTCTTCGAAATGTACTGTCGTTATGCCGCCATGGCTTTATATAACCTTCAATACGTTAAAGGAGGTTAATTAACTTAAATATGTTAAACTAATGATTTGAAGCATTTCGATATTGATTGCTAAATGAGCATCTACAACAAAACCGACTTTATACCTAACTATAAGATTATGGAATTCTTAATGGAATTAAATAAATTAAAGAAGGTTAATTATCTTAAATATGTTAAACTAATGACTTGAAGCATTTCGATATCGATTGCTAAATGCGTATATACGACAAAATCGACTTTATACCTATATATAAGATTACGGAATTCTTCCAAATGTACTGTCGTTATGCCGCCATGGCTTTGTATCACCTTCAATACGTTAAAAAAGGTAAATTAACTTAAATATGTTAAACTAATGATTTGAAGCATTTCGATATCGATTGCTAAATGAGTATTTACAAGAAAATCGACTTTATACCTAAATATAAGATTGCGAAATTCTTCCAAATGCACTGCCGTTATGCCGTTAAGGCTTTTGTAGACTTCAGTAAGATAAAGAGGGTTAATTAACTTAAATATGTTAAACTAATGATTTGAAGCATTTCGGTATTGTTTGCTTAATGTGTATATACAAGAAAACCGACTTTATACCTAAAAATAAGATTACGGAATTCTTCTAAATTTACTGCCATTATGCCGTTATGGCGTTATGTTAACTTCTGTTCGTTAAAGAAGGTTTATTAACTTAAATATGTTAAACAAGTTATTTGAAGCATTTCGATATCGATTGCTAAATGAGCATATACAAGAAAATCGACTTTATACCTAAATAAAAAATTACGGAATCTTCCCAATGTACTGTCGTTATGCCGCCCTCGCTTTATATCACCTTCAATGCGCTAAAGAAGGATAATTACCTTAAATATGTTAAACTAATGATTTGAAGCATTTCGGTATCGATTGCTAAATGTGTATATACAAGAAAATCGACTTTATACTTAAATATAAGATTACGGAATTCTTCTAAATGCACTGCCGTTATGCCGTTAAGGTTTTTGTAGACTTCAGTAAGATAAAGAGGATTAGTTAACTTAAATCTGTTAAACCTATGATTTGAAGCATTTCGATATCGATTGCTAAATGTGTATATACAAGAAAATCGACTTTATATCTAAATATAAGATTACGGAGTTCTTCCAAATATACTGTCGTTATGCCGCCATGGCTTTATATCACCTTCAATACGTTAAAGAAGGTTAATTAACTTAAACATGTTAAACTAATGATTTGAAGCATTTCGGTATTGATTGCTAAATGAGCATATACAGCAAAATCGACTTTATATCTAAATATAAGATTACGGAATTCTTCTACATGCACTGCCGTTATGCCGCCATGGCTTCATGCCAACTTCAGTTCGTTAAAGAAGCTTTAGTAACTTAAATATGTTAAACTAATGATTTGAAGCATTTCGTATCGACTGCTAAATGCGCATATACAACAAAATCGACTTTATACCTAAATATAAGATTACGGAATTCTTCCAAATGTACTGTGGTTATGCCGCCATGGCTTTATATCACCTTCAATACGTTAAAGAAGCTTTATTAACTTAAATATGTTAAACTAATGATTTCAAGTATTTCGATATCGATTGCTAAATGAGTATATACAAGAAAATCGACTTTATACCTAAATATAAGATTACGGAATTCTTCAAAATGCACTGCCGTTATGCCGTTAAGGCTTTTGTAGACTTCAGTAAGATAAAGTGGTTAATTAACTTAAATATGTTAAATTAATTATTTGAAGCATTTCGATATCGATTGCTAAATGAGAATATACAAGGAAATTGATTTTATACCTAAATATAAGATAACGGAATTCTTCCAAATGCGCTGCCGTTTTGCCGTTAAGGCTTTTGTAGACTTCAGTAAGATAAAGAGGGTTAATTAACTTAAATATGTTAAACTAATGATATGAAGCATTTCGATATCGATTGCTAAATGCGTATATATAACAAAATCGACTTTATACCTAAATATAAGATTACGGAGTTCTTCCAAATGCACTGCCATTATGCCGTTAAGGCCTTGTAAGATAAAGAGGGTTAATTAACTTAAATATGTTAAACTAATGATTTGAAGCATTTCGATATCGTTTGCTAAATGCGTATATACAACAAAATCGACTTTATACCTAAATATAAGATTACGGAATTCTTCCAAATGTACTGTCGGTATGCCGCCATGGCTTTATATCAACTTCAATACGTTAAAGAAGGTTAATTAACTTGCATATGTTAAACTAATGATTTGAAGCATTTCGATATCGACTGCTAAATGCGTATATATAACAAAATGGACTTTATACCTAAATATAAGATTACGCAATTCTTCCAAATGTACTGTCGTTATGCCGCAATGGCTTTATATCAACTTCTGTTCGTTAAAGAAGGTTTATTAACTTGCATATGTTAAACTAATGATTTGAAGCATTTCGATATCGATTGCTAAATGCGTATATACAAGAAAATCGAATTTGTACCTAAATATAAGATTACGGAATTCTTCCAAATGCACTGCCGTTATGCCGTTAGGGCTTTTGTAGACTTCAGTAAGATAAAGAGGGTTAATTAACTTAAATATGTTAAACTAATGATTTGAAGCATTTCGATATCGATTGCTCAATGCGTATATACAAGAAAATCGAATTTGTACCTAAATATAAGATTACGGAATTCTTCCAAATGCACTGCCGTTATGCCGTTAGGGCTTTTGTAGACTTCAGTAAGATAAAGAGGGTTAATTAACTTAAATATGCTAAACTAATGATTCGAAGCATTTCGATATCGTTTGCTTAATGCGTATATACAACAAAATCGATTTTATACCTAAATATAAGATTACGGACTTCTTCCAAATGTACTGTCGTTATGCCGCCATGGCTTTGTATCACCTTCAATACGTTAAAGAAGGTAAATTAACTTAAATATGTTGAACTAATGATTTGAAGCATTTCGATATTGATTGCCAAATGAGCATATACAACAAAATCGACTTTATACCTAACTATAAGGATACGAAATTCTTCCAAATGCACTGCCGTTATGTCGTTAAGGCATTGTAAGATATAGAGGGTTAATTAACATAAATATATTAAACTAATGATTTGAAGCATTTCGATATCGTTTGCTAAATGCCTATATACAACAAAATCGACTTTATACCTAAATATAAGATTACGAAATTCTTCCAAATGCACTGCCGTTATGCCGTTAAGGCATTGTAAGATATAGAGGGTTAATTAACATAAATATATTAAACTAATGATTTGAAGCATTTCGATATCGTTTGCTAAATGCGTATATACAACAAAATCGACTTTATACCTAAATATAAGATTACGAAATTCTTCCAAGTGCACTGCCATTATGCGGTTAAGGCATTGTAAGATATAGAGGGTTAATTAACATAAATATATTAAACTAATGATTTGAAGCATTTCGATATCGTTTGCTAAATGCGTATATACAACAAAATCGACTTTATACTTAATATAAGATTACGGAATTCTTCTAAATGCACTGCCGTTATGCCGCCATGGCTTTATGCCACCTTCAGTTCGTTAAAGAAGGTTTATTAACTTAAATATGTTAAACCAGTTATTTGAAGCTTTTCGATATCGATTGCTAAATGAGCATATACAAGAAAATCGACTTTATACCTAAATATAAAATTACGGAATCTTCCCAATGTACTGTCGTTATGCCGCCATCGCTTTATATCACCTTCAATACGTTAAAGAAGGTTACTTAACTTAAATATGTTAAACTAATGATTTGAAGCATTTCGGTATCGTTTGCTAAATGCGTATATACAACAAAATCGACTTTATACCTAAATATAAGATTACGGAATTCTTCCAAATGCACTGCCCTTATGCCGTTAGGGCTTTTGTAGACTTCAGTAAGATAAAGAGGGTTAATTAACTTAAATATGTTAAACTAATGATTTGAAGCATTTCGATATCGATTGCTCAATGCGTATATACAAGAAAATCGACTTTTTACCTAAATATAAAATTACGTAATTCTTCTAAATGCACTGCCGTTATGTCGTTAAGGCTTTTGTAGACTTCAGTAAGATAAAGAGGGTTAATTAACTTAAATGTGTTAAACTAATGATTTGAAGCATTTCGATATCCTTTGCTTAATGTGTATATACAAGAAAACCGACTTTATACCTAAAAATAAGATTACGGAATTCTTCTAAATTCACTGCCATAATGCCGTTATGGCGTTATGTTAACTTCTGTTCGTTAAAGAAGGTTTATTAACTTAAATATGTTAAACCAGTTATTTGAAGCATTTCGATATCGATTGCTAAATGAGCATATACAAGAAAATCGACTTTATACCTAAATATAAAATTACGGAATCTTCTAAATGTACTGTCGTTATGCCGCCATCGCTTTATATCACCTTCAATACGTTAAAGAAGGATAATTAACTTAATCTTAAACTAATGATTTGAAGCATTTCGATATTGATTGCTAAATGAGCATATACAACAAAATCGACTTTATACCTAAATATAAGATTACGGAATTCTTCTACATGCACTGCCGTTATGCCGCCATGGCTTCATGCCAACTTCAGTTCGTTAAAGACGGTTTATTAAGTCAAATATGTTAAACTAATGATTTGAAGCATTTCGATATCGATTGCTAAATGTGTATATACAAGAAAATCGACTTTATACTTAATATAAGATTACGGAATTCTTTTAAATGCACTGCCGTTATGCCGCAATGGCTTTATGACAACTTCAATTAGTTAAAGAAGGTTTATTAACATAAATATGTTAAACTAATGATTTGAAGCTTTTTGATATCGATTGCTAAGTGTGTATATACAAGAAAATCGACTTTATACCTAAATATAAGATTACGGAATTCTTCTAAATGCACTGCCGTTATGCCGTTACGGCTTTATGTTAACTTCAGTAAGATAAAGAGGGTTAATTAACTTAAATAGGTTAAACTAATGATTTGAAGCATTTCGATATCGTTTGCTTAATGTGTATATACAAGAAAACCGACTTTATACCTAAAAATAAGATTACGGAATTCTTCTAAATTCACTGCCATAATGCCGTTATGGCGTTATGTTAACTTCTGTTCGTTAAAGAAGTTTTATTAACTTAAATATGTTAAACCAGTTATTAGAAGCATTTCCATATCGATTGCTAATTGAGCATATACAAGAAAATCTACTTTATACCTAAATATAAGATTACGGAATTCTTCCAAATGTACTGTCGTTATGCCGCCATGGCTTTATATCACCTTCAATACGTTAAAGAAGGTTAATTAACTTAAATATGCTAATCTAATGATTTGAGGCATTTCGATATCGATTGCTAAATGTGTGTATACAACAAAATCGACTTTTTACCTAAATATAAGATTACGGAATTTTTCCAAATGCACTGCCGTTATCCCCCCCCCCCCCCCCCCCCCCCCCCCCCCCCCCCCCCCCCCCCCCCCCCCCCCCCCCCCCCCCCCCCCCCCCCCCCCCCCCCCCCCCCCCCCCCCCCCCCCCCCCCCCCCCCCCCCCCCCCCCCCCCCCCCCCCCCCCCCCCCCCCCCCCCCCCCCCCCCCCCCCCCCCCCCCCCCCCCCCCCCCCCCCCCCCCCCCCCCCCCCCCCCCCCCCCCCCCCCCCCCCCCCCCCCCCCCCCCCCCCCCCCCCCCCCCCCCCCCCCCCCCCCCCCCCCCCCCCCCCCCCCCCCCCCCCCCCCCCCCCCCCCCAAAAAAAAAAAAAAAAAAAAAAAAAAAAAAAAAAAAAAAAAAAAAAAAAAAAAAAAAAAAAAAAAAAAAAAAAAAAAAAAAAAAAAAAAAAAAAAAAAAAAAAAAAAAAAAAAAAAAAAAAAAAAAAAAAAAAAAAAAAAAAAAAAAAAAAAAAAAAAAAAAAAAAAAAAAAAAAAAAAAAAAAAAAAAAAAAAAAAAAAAAAAAAAAAAAAAAAAAAAAAAAAAAAAAAAAAAAAAAAAAAAAAAAAAAAAAAAAAAAAAAAAAAAAAAAAAAAAAAAAAAAAAAAAAAAAAAAAAAAAAAAAAAAAAAAAAAAAAAAAAAAAAAAAAAAAAAAAAAAAAAAAAAAAAAAAAAAAAAAAAAAAAAAAAAAAAAAAAAAAAAAAAAAAAAAAAAAAAAAAAAAAAAAAAAAAAAAAAAAAAAAAAAAAAAAAAAAAAAAAAAAAAAAAAAAAAAAAAAAAAAAAAAAAAAAAAAAAAAAAAAAAAAAAAAAAAAAAAAAAAAAAAAAAAAAAAAAAAAAAAAAAAAAAAAAAAAAAAAAAAAAAAAAAAAAAAAAAAAAAAAAAAAAAAAAAAAAAAAAAAAAAAAAAAAAAAAAAAAAAAAAAAAAAAAAAAAAAAAAAAAAAAAAAAAAAAAAAAAAAAAAAAAAAAAAAAAAAAAAAAAAAAAAAAAAAAAAAAAAAAAAAAAAAAAAAAACCTAAATATAAAATTACGGAATCTTCCCAATGTACTGTCGTTATGCCGCCATCGCTTTATATCACCTTCAATACGTTAAAGAAGGTTACTTAACTTAAATATGTTAAACTAATGATTTGAAGCATTTCGGTATCGTTTGCTAAATGCGTATATACAACAAAATCGACTTTATACCTAAATATAAGATTACGGAATTCTTCCAAATGCACTGCCCTTATGCCGTTAGGGCTTTTGTAGACTTCAGTAAGATAAAGAGGGTTAATTAACTTAAATATGTTAAACTAATGATTTGAAGCATTTCGATATCGATTGCTCAATGCGTATATACAAGAAAATCGACTTTTTACCTAAATATAAAATTACGTAATTCTTCTAAATGCACTGCCGTTATGTCGTTAAGGCTTTTGTAGACTTCAGTAAGATAAAGAGGGTTAATTAACTTAAATGTGTTAAACTAATGATTTGAAGCATTTCGATATCCTTTGCTTAATGTGTATATACAAGAAAACCGACTTTATACCTAAAAATAAGATTACGGAATTCTTCTAAATTCACTGCCATAATGCCGTTATGGCGTTATGTTAACTTCTGTTCGTTAAAGAAGGTTTATTAACTTAAATATGTTAAACCAGTTATTTGAAGCATTTCGATATCGATTGCTAAATGAGCATATACAAGAAAATCGACTTTATACCTAAATATAAAATTACGGAATCTTCTAAATGTACTGTCGTTATGCCGCCATCGCTTTATATCACCTTCAATACGTTAAAGAAGGATAATTAACTTAATCTTAAACTAATGATTTGAAGCATTTCGATATTGATTGCTAAATGAGCATATACAACAAAATCGACTTTATACCTAAATATAAGATTACGGAATTCTTCTACATGCACTGCCGTTATGCCGCCATGGCTTTATGCCAACTTCAGTTCGTTAAAGACGGTTTATTAAGTCAAATATGTTAAACTAATGATTTGAAGCATTTCGATATCGATTGCTAAATGTGTATATACAAGAAAATCGACTTTATACTTAATAATAAGATTACGGAATTCTTTTAAATGCACTGCCGTTATGCCGCAATGGCTTTTGCAACTTCATTTTAGTTAAAGAAGGTTTATTAACATAAATATGTTAAACTAATGATTTGAAGCTTTTGATATCGATTGCTAATTGTATATACAAGAAAATCGACTTTATACCTAAATATAAGATTACGGAATTCTTCTAAATGCACTGCCGTTATGCCGTTACGGCTTTATGTTAACTTCAGTAAGATAAAGAGGGTTAATTAACTTAAATATGAAACTAATGATTTGAAGCATTTCGATATCGTTTGCTTAATGTGTGTATACAAGAAAACCGACTTTATACCAAAAATATAAGATTACGGAATTCCAAATTCACTGCCATAACCGTTATGGCGTTATGTTAACTTCTGTTCGTTAAAGAAGCTTTAATTAACTTAAATATGTTAAACCAGTTTTGAAGCATTTCCTATCGATTGCAAATAATATACAAGAAAATCTACTTTATACCTAAATATAAGATTACGGAATTCTTCCTATTCTTTGGGCTTTATATCACCTTCAATACGTTAAAGAAGGTTAATTAACTTAAATATTTTAAAATCTAATGATTTAAAGGCATTTCGATATCGATTGCTAAATGTGTGTATACAACAAAATCGACTTTTTACCTAAATATAAGATTACGGAATTTTCCAAATGCACTGCCGTTATACCGTTATGGCATGTAAATTAAAAATAAAGAAGGCTAATTAACTTAAATATGTTAAACTAATGATTTGAAGCATTTCGTGTCGATTTGCATATATACAAGAAAATCGACTTTATACTAAATATAAGATTACGGAATTTTTCTATCTTTGGTTTGATCCACCTTCAATACGTTAAAAAAGGGTAAATTAAAAACTTAAATATGTTAAACTAATGATTTGAAGCATTTCGATATTGATTGCTAAATGAGCATATACAACAAAATCGACTTTATCCCTTAACTATAAGATTACGGAATTCTTCCAAACGCACTGCCGTTATGTGTTAAGGCATTGGTAAGATATAAGGGTTAATTAACATAAAATATATTAAACTAATGATTTGAAGCATTTCGATATCGTTTGCTAAATGCGTATATACAACAAAATCGACTTTATATTTAAAATATAAGATTAGGGTAATTTTTCCCAAACATGCACTGCCGTTATGCCGAAGGCTTTAATCATTAATAGAAAGGGTTTAAACTTAACTTAAATATGTTAAACTTATGATTTGAAGCATTTCGATATCGTTTGCTAAATGCGTATATATAACAAAATCGACTTTATATTTAAAATAAAAAGTTTACGGAATTTTTCCCTAAATGCACTGCCGTTATGCCGTTTTAAGGCATTGTAATTTAAATAAAAGGGTTAATTAACTTAAATATGTTAAACTAATGATTTGAAGCATTTCGTATCGATGCTAAATGCGTATATACAACAAAATCGACTTTATACCTAAATATAAGATTACGTAATTTTTCCCAAACATGCACTGCCGTTATGCCGCCATGGCTTTATATAAACCTTCAATACGTTAAAGAAGGTTAGTTAACTTAAATATGTTAAACTTATGATTTAAAAGCATTTCAAATATCGATTGCTAAATGTGTAAATAAAAAATCAAACTTTATACCTAAATATAAGTTTACGGAATTCTTCCAAATGCACTGCCGTTATGCCGTTAAGGCTTTGTAAGATATAAAAAAGGGGTTAATTAACTTAAATATGTTAAACTAATGATTTGAAGCATTTCGATATCGATTGCAAAGATGCGTAAAATACTACAAAATCGACTTTATACCTAAATATAAGATTACGTAGTTTTTCCCTAAATGTACTTTCGTTATGTCGTCATGGCTTTTGTAACTTAAAGAAACGTTTAAAGGGGGTTTAAAGTTAACTTAAATATGTTAAACTTATGATTTGAAACATTTCGATAGCGATTGCAAAGATGTGAAATATACAAGAAAATCAAACTTTGTCCCTTAAATATAAGATTACGGAATTCTTCCAATTGCACTGCCCTTATGCCGTTAAGGCTTTTGTAGACTTCAGTTAGATAAAGTGGGTTAATTAACTTAAATATGTTAAACTAATGATTTGAAGCATTTCGATATCGATTGCTAGATGCGTATAAACAACAAAATCGACTTTATACCTAAATATAAGATTACGCAGTTCTTCTAAATGCACTGCCGTTATGTCGTTAAGGCTTTTGTAGACTTCAGTAAGATAAAGAGGGTTAATTAACTTAAATATGTTAAACTAATGATTTGAAGAATTTCGATATCGATTGCTAAATGCGTATATATAACAAAATCGACTTTATACCTAAATATAGGATTACGGAATTCTTGCAAATGCACTGCCGTTATGCCGTTTAGGCCTTGTAATATAAAGGGGGTTTTAATTAACATAAATATATTAAATTAATGATTTGAAGCATTTCGATATCGATTGCTAAATGCGTATATACAACAAAATCGACTTTATACCTAAATATAAGATTACGGAATTCTTCTAAATGCACTGCCGTTATGCCGTTAGGCTTTATGTAACTTCAGTAAGATAAAGAGGGTTAATTAACTAAATATGTTAAACTAATGATTTGAAGCATTTCGATATCGTTTGCTTAATGTGTATATACAAGAAAACCGACTTTATACCTAAAAATAAGATTACGGAATTCTTCTAAATTCACTGCCATAATGCCGTTATGGCGTTATGTCAACTTCAATACGTTAAAGAAGGTTTATTAACTTAAATATGTTAAACCAGTTATTTGAAGCTTTTCGATATCGATTGCTAAATGAGCATATACAAGAAAATCGACTTTATACCTAAATATAAGATTAGGGAAATTTCTTCCAAATGTACTGTCGTTATGCCGCCATGGCTTTATATCACCTTCAATACGTTAAAGAAGGTTATTAACTTAAATATGTTAAACCTATGATTTGAAGCATTTCGATATCGATTGCTAATGGTATACAAGAAAATCGACTTTATACCTAAATATAAGATTACGGAATTCTTCCAAATCACTGCTTATCCGTTATGGCTTTAGTAACTTCAGTACGTTAAAGAAGGCTAATTAACTTAAATATGTTAAACTAATGATTTGAAGCATTTCGTTCGATGCATGATATACAAGAAAATCGACTTTATACTAAATATAAGATTACGGAATTTTTTCTATCTTTGGCTTTGTATCACCTTCAATACGTTAAACAAGGTAAATTAACTTAAATATGTTAAACTAATGATTTGAAGCATTTCGATATTGATTGCTAAATGAGCATATACAACAAAATCGACTTTATACCTAACTATAAGATTACGAAATTCTTCCAAACGCACTGCCGTTATGTCGTTAAGGCATTGTAAGATATAGAGGGTTAATTAACATATATATATTAAACTAATGATTTGAAGCATTTCGATATCGTTTGCTAAATGCGTATATACAACAAAATCGACTTTATACTTAATATAAGATTACGGAATTCTTCTAAATGCACTGCCGTTATGCCGTTAAGGCATTGTAAGATATAGAGGGTTAATTAACATAAATATATTAAACTAATGATTTGAAGCATTTCGATATCGTTTGCTAAATGCGTATATACAACAAAATCGACTTTATACTTAATATAAAATTACGGAATTCTTCTAAATGCACTGCCGTTATGCCGCCATGGCTTTATGCCACCTTCAGTTCGTTAAAGAAGCTTTAGTAACTTAAATATGTTAAACTAATGATTTGAAGCATTTCGTATCGACTGCTAAATGCGCATATACAACAAAATCGACTTTATACCTAAATATAAGATTACGTAATTCTTCCACATGCACTGCCATTATGCCGCCATGGCTTTATATCACCTTCAATACGTTAAAGAAGGTTACTTAACTTAAATATGTTAAACTTATGATTTGAAGCATTTCGATATCGATTGCTAAATGCGTATATATAACAAAATCGACTTTATACCTAAATATAAGTTTACGAAATTCTTCCAAATGCACTGCCGTTATGCCGTTAAGGCATTGTAAGATATAGAGGGTTAATTAACATAAATATATTAAACTAATGATTTAAAGCATTTCGATATCGATTGCTAAATGCGTATATACAACAAAATCGACTTTATACCTAAATATAAGATTACGAAATTCTTCCAAATGCACTGCCGTTATGCCGCCATGGCTTTATATCAACTTCAATACGTTAAAGAAGGTTAGTTAACTTGCATATGTTAAACTTATGATTTGAAACATTTCGAAATCGATTGCTAAATGTGTAAATACAAGAAAATCGAATTTGTACCTAAATAGAAGATTACGGAATTCTTCCAAATGCACTGCCATTATGCCGTTAAGGCTTTTGTAGACATCAGTAAGATAAAGTGGGTTAATTAACTTAAATATGTTAAACTAATGATTTGAAGCATTTCGATATCGATTGCTAGATGCGTATAAACAACAAAATCGACTTTATACCTAAATATAAGATTACGTAGTTCTTCTAAATGCACTGCCGTTATGTCGTTAAGGCTTTTGTAGACTTCAGTAAGATAAAGAGGGTTAATTAACTTAAATATGTTAAACTAATGATTTGAAGCATTTCGATAGCGATTGCTAGATGCGTATATACAACAAAATCGACTTTATACTTAAATATAAGATTACGGAATTCTTCCAATTGCACTGCCCTTATGCCGTTAAGGCTTTTGTAGACTTCAGTTAGATAAAGGGTTATTTAACTTAAATATGTTAAACCATATTTGAAGCATTTCGATATCGATTGCTAGATGCGTATAAACAACAAAATCGACTTTATACCTAAATATAAGATTACGCAGTTCTTCTAAATGCACTGCCGTTATGTCGTTAAGGCTTTTGTAGACTTCAGTAAGATAAAGAGGGTTAATTAACTTAAATATGTTAAACTAATGATTTGAAGAATTTCGATATCGATTGCTAAATGCGTATATATAACAAAATCGACTTTATACCTAAATATAGGATTACGGAATTCTTGCAAATGCACTGCCGTTATGCCGTTTAGGCCTTGTAAGATAAAGAGGGTTAATTAACATAAATATATTAAATTAATGATTTGAAGCATTTCGATATCGATTGCTAAATGCGTATTACAACAAAATCGACTTTATACCTAAATATAAGATTACGGAATTCTTCCAAATGCACTGCCCTTATGCCGTTAGGGCTTTTGTAGACTTCAGTAAGATAAAGAGGGTTAATTAACTAAAATATGTTAAACTAATGATTTGAAGCATTTCGATATCGTTTGCTTAATGTGTATATACAAGAAAACCGACTTTATACCTAAAAATAAGATTACAAAATTCTTCTAAATTCACTGCCATAATGCCGTTATGGCGTTATATCACCTTCAATACGTTAAAGAAGGTTTATTAACTTAAATATGTTAAACCAGTTATTTGAAGCTTTTCGATATCGATTGCTAAATGAGCATATACAAGAAAATCGACTTTATACCTAAATATAAATTTACGGAATCTTCCAAATGTACTGTCGTTATGCCGCCATCGCTTTATATCACCTTCAATACGTTAAAGAAGGTTATTTAACTTAAATCTGTTAAACCTATGATTTGAAGCATTTCGTATCGACTGCATATATACAAGAAAATCGACTTTATATCTAAATATAAGATTACGGAATTCTTTCTATCTTTGGCTTTGTATCACCTTCAATACGTTAAAGAAGGTAAATTAACTTAAATATGTTAAACTAATGATTTGAAGCATTTCGATATTGATTGCTTAATGAGCATATACAACAAAATCGACTTTATACCTAACTATAAGATTACGAAATTCTTCCAAATGCACTGCCGCTATGTCGTTAAGGCATTGTAAGATATAGAGGGTTAATTAACATAAATATATTAAACTAATGATTTGAAGCATTTCGATATCGTTTGCTTAATGTGTATATACAACAAAATCGACTTTATACCTAAATATAAGATTACGAAATTCTTCCAAATGCACTGCCGTTATGCCGTTAAGGCATTGTAAGATATAGAGGGTTAATTAACATAAATATATTAAACTAATGATTTGAAGCATTTCGATAGCGATTGCTAGATGCGTATATACAACAAAATCGACTTTATACCTAAATATAAGATTACGGAATTCTTCCAATTGCACTGCCATTATGCCTTTAAAGGGCTTTTGTAGACTTCAGTTAGATAAAGTGGGTTAATTAACTTAAATATGTTAAACTAATGATTTGAAGCATTTCGATATCGATTGCTAGATGCGTATAAACAACAAAATCGACTTTATACCTAAACATAAGATTACGTAGTTCTTCTAAATGCACTGCCGTTATGCCGCTAAGGCTTTTGTAGATAAAGAGGGTTATTTAACTTAAATATGTTAAACTAATGATTTGAAGCATTTCGATAGCGATTGCTAGATGCGTATATACAACAAAATCGACTTTATACCTAAATATAAGATTACGGAATTCTTCCAATTGCACTGCCATTATGCCGTTAAGGCTTTTGTAGACTTCAGTTAGATAAAGTGGGTTAATTAACTTAAATATGTTAAACTAATGATTTGAAGCATTTCGATATCGATTGCTAGATGCGTATAAACAACAAAATCGACTTTCTACCTAAATATAAGATTACGTAGTTCTTCTAAATGCACTGCCGTTATGTCGTTAAGGCTTTTGTAGACTTCAGTAAGATAAAGAGGGTTAATTAACATAAATATATTAAACTAATGATTTGAAGCATTTCGATATCGTTTGCTAAATGCGTATATACAACAAAATCGACTTTATACCTAAATATAAGATTACGGAATTCTTCCAAATGCACTGCCCTTATGCCTTTAGGGCTTTTGTAGACTTCAGTAAGATAAAGAGGGTTAATTAACTTAAATATGCTAAACTAATGATTTGAAGCATTTCGATATCGTTTGCTTAATGTGTATATACAAGAAAACCGACTTTATACCTAAAAATAAGATTACGGAATTCTCCTAAATTCACTGCCATAATGCCGTTATGGCGTTATGTTAACTTCTGTTCGTTAAAGAAGGTTTATTAACTTAAATATGTTAAACCAGTTATTTGAAGCTTTTCGATATCGATTGCTAAATGAGCATATACAAGAAAATCGACTTTATACCTAAATATAAAATTACGGAATCTTCCAAATGTACTGTCGTTATGCTGCCATCGCTTTATATCACCTTCAATACGTTAAAGAAGGCTAATTAACTTAAATATGTTAAACTAATGATTTGAAGCATTTCGGTATCGTTTGCTAAATGCGTATATACAACAAAATCGACTTTATACCTAAATATAAGATTACGGAATTCTTCCAAATGCACTGCCCTTATGCCGTTAGGGCTTTTGTAGACTTCAGTAAGATAAAGAGTGTTATTTAACTTAGATATGTTAAACCAGTTATTAGAAGCATTTCGATATCGATTACTAAATGAGCATATACAAGAAAATCGACTTTTTACCTAAATATAAAATTACGTAATTCTTCTAAATGCACTGCCGTTATGTCGTTAAGGCTTTTGTAGACTTCAGTAAGATAAAGAGGGTTAATTAACTTAAATATGTTAAACTAATGATTTGAAGCATTTCGATATCGTTTGCTTAATGTGTATATACAAGAAAACCGACTTTATACCTAAAAATAAGATTACGGAATTCTTCTAAATTCACTGCCATAATGCCGTTATGGCGTTATGTTAACTTCTGTTCGTTAAAGAAGGTTTATTAACTTAAATATGTTAAACCAGTTATTTGAAGCTTTTCGATATCGATTGCTAAATGAGCATATACAAGAAAATCGACTTTATACCTAAATATAAAATTACGGAATCTTCCAAATGTACTGTCGTTATGCCGCCATCGCTTTATATCACCTTCAATACGTTAAAGAAGGTTAATTAACTTAAATATGTTAAACTAATGATTTGAAGCATTTCGGTATCGTTTGCTAAATGCGTATATACAACAAAATCGAATTTATACCTAAATATAAGATTACGGAATTCTTCTAAATGCACTGCCGTTATGCCGCAATGGCTTTATGACAACTTCAATTAGTTAAAGAAGGTTTATTAACATAAATATGTTAAACTAATGATTTGAAGCTTTTTGATATCGATTGCTAAGTGTGTATATACAAGAAAATCGACTTTATACCTAAATATAAGATTACGGAATTCTTCTAAATGCACTGCCGTTATGCCGTTACGGCTTTATGTTAACTTCTGTTCGTTAAAGAAGGCTAATTAACTTAAATATGTTAAACTAATGATTTGAAGCATTTCGATATCGATTGCTAAATGCGTATATACAACAAAATCGACTTTATACCTAAATATAAGATTACGGAATTCTTCTACATGTACTCTCGTTATGCCGCCATGGCTTTATGTTAACTTAAATAAATTAAAGAAGGTTAATTAACTTAAATATGTTAAACTAATGATTTGAAACATTTCGATATCGATTGCTAAATGAGCATATAAAACAAAATCGACTTTATACCTCAATATAAGATTAAGGAATCCTTCCAAATGCACTGCCGTTATGCCGCCATGGCTTTATATCACCTTCAATACGTTAAAGAAGGTTTATTAACTTAAATATGTTAAACTAATGATTTGAAGCATTTCGATATCGATTGCTAAATGTGTGTGTACAACAAAATCGACTTTATACCTAAATATAAGATTACGGAATTCTTCCAAATGTACTGTCGTTATGCCGCCATGGCTTTATATCACCTTCAATACGTTTAAGAAGGTTAATTAACTTAAATATGTTAAACTAATGATTTGAAGCATTTCGATATCGAATGCTAAATGCATATATACAGCAAAATCGGCTTTATACCTAAATATAAGTTTACGGAATTCTTCCAATGTACTGTCGTTATACCGCCATGGCTTTGTGTCAACTTAAATAAATTAAAGAAGGTTAATTAACTTAAAGATGTTAAACCAGTTATTAGAAGCATTTCGATATCGATTACTAAATGAGCATATACAAGAAAACCGACTTTATACCTAATTATAAGATTACGGAATTCTTCCAAATGTACTGTCGTTATGCCGCCATGGCTTTATATCACCTTCAATACGTTAAAGAAGGTTTAATTAACTTAAATATGTTAATCTAATGATTTGAGGCATTTCGATATCGATTGCTGAATGTGTGTATACAACAAAATCGACCTTTTACCTAAATATAAGATTACGGAATTTTTCCAAATGCACTGCCGTTATACCGTTATGGCTTTATGTAAACTTCAGTAGATAAAGAAGGTTAATTAACTTAAATATGTTAAACTAATGATTTGAAGCATTTCGTATCGACTGCATATATACAAGAAAATCGACTTTATACCTAAATATAAGATTACGGAATTCTTCCAAATGTACTGTCGTTATGCCGCCATGGCTTTATGTCAACTTCAATACTTTAAAGAAGGTTAATTAACTTAAATATGTTAAACTAATGATTTGAAGCATTTCGATATCGATTGCTAAATGTGTATATACAAAAATCGACTTTATATCTAAATATAAGATTACGGAATTCTTTCAAATGTACTGTCGTTATCCGCCATGGCTTTTGTCAACTTAATAAGATTAAAGAAGGTTAATTAACTTAAATATGTTAAACTAATGATTTGAAGCATTTCGATATCGATTGCTAAATGTGTATATACAAGAAAATCGACTTTATATCTAAATATAAGATTACGGAATTCTTCCAAATGTACTGTCGTTATGCCGTTATGGCCTTTTAACTTCAATACGTTAAAGAAGGTTAATTAACTTAAATATGTTAAACTAATGATTTGAAGCATTTCGATATCGATTGCTAAATTGTATATAAAAAAATCGACTTTATATCTAAATATAAGATTACGGAATTCTTCCAAATGCACTGCCGTTATGCCGTTAGGCTTTGTAGACTTTAGTAAGATAAAGAAGGTTAATTAACTTAAATATGTTAAACCAATGATTTGAAGCATTTCGATATCGATTGCTAAATGTGTATATACAAGAAAATCGACTTTATACTAAATATAAGATTACGGAATTCTTCCAAATATACTGTCGTTAGCCGCATGGCTTTATACCACCTTCAATACGTTTAAGAAGGTTAATTAACTTAAATATTTTAAACTAATATTTGAAACATTTCGTATCGATTGCTAATTGAGATATAAAAAAAATCGACTTTATACCTAATATAAGATTAGGAATCCTTCAAATGTACTGCGTTATGCCGCAATGGCTTTATACAACTTAAATAAGTTAAAGAAGGTTTATTAATTATATATGTTAAACAAAGTTTTGAAGCATTTGATATCGATTGCTAAATGGTATATACAACAAAATCGACTTTATACCTAAATATAAGATTACGGAATTCTTCAAATGTACTGTCGTTATGCCGCAGGCTTTATTACTTCAATACGTTAAAGAAGGTTAATTAACTTAAATATTTTAAACTAATGATTTGAAACATTTCGGTATCGATTGCTAATTGAGCATATAAAACAAAATCGACTTTATACCTAAATATAAGATTAAGGAATCCTTCCAAATGTACTGTCGTTTTGCCGCCATGGCTTTATATCAACTTAAATAAATTAAAGAAGGTTAATTAACTTATATATGTTAAACTAAAGTTTTGAAGCATTTCGATATCGATTGCTAAATGCGTATATACAACAAAATCGACTTTATACCTAAATATAAGATTACGGAATTCTTCCAAATGTACTGTCGTTATGCCGCCATGGCTTTATATCACCTTCAATACGTTTAAGAAGGTTAATTAACTTAAATATGTTAAACTAATTATTTGAAGCATTTCGATATCGATTGCTAAATGTGTATATACAAGAAAATCGGCTTTATACTTAATATAAGATTACGGAATTCTTCTAAATGCACTGCCGTTATGCCGCAATGGCTTTATGACAACTTCAATTAGTTAAATAAGGTTTATTAACATAAATATGTTAAACTAATGATTTGAAGCTTTTTGATATCGATTGCTAAGTGTGTATATACAAGAAAATCGACTCTATACCTAAATATAAGATTACGGAATTCTTCTTAATGCACTGCCGTTATGCCGTTACGGCTTTATGTTAACTTCTGTTCGTTAAAGAAGTTTTATTAACTTAAATATGTTAAACCAGTTATTAGAAGCATTTCGATATCGATTGCTAAATGAGCATATACAAGAAAATCTACTTTATACCTAAATATAAGATTACGGAATTCTTCCAAATGTACTGTCGTTATGCCGCCATGGCTTTATATCACCTTCAATACGTTAAAGAAGGTTAATTAACTTAAATATGTTAATCTAATGATTTGAGGCATTTCGATATCGATTGCTAAATGTGTGTATACAACAAAATCGGATTTTTACCTAAATATAAGATTACGGAATTTTTCCAAATGCACTGCCGTTATACCGTTTTGGCTTTATGTACACTTCAGTAAGATAAAGAAGGTTAATTAACTTAAATATGTTAAACTAATGATTTGAAGCATTTTGTATCGACTGCATATATACAAGAAAATCGACTTTATATCTAAATATAAGATTACGGAATTCTTCTAAATGCACTGCCGTTATGCCGCCATGGCTTTATATCACCTTCAATACGTTAAAGAAGGTTTACTAACTTAAATATGTTGAACTAATGATTTGAAGCATTTCGTATCGACTGCTAAATGCGTATGTACAACAAAATCGATTTATACCTAAATATAAGATTACGGAATTCTTCCAAATGTACTGTCGTTATGCCGCCATGGCCTTATATCACCTTCAATACGTTAAATGAGGTTAGTTAACTTAAATATGTTAAAATAATGATTTGAAGCATTTCGATATTCATTGCTAAATGAGTATATACAACAAAATCGACTTTATATTTACCTAAATATAAGATTACGGAATTCTTCTACATGTACTCTCGTTATGCCGCCATGGCTTTATGTCAACTTAAATAAATTAAAGAAGGCTAATTAACTTAAATATGTTAAACTAATGATTTGAAGCATTTCGATATCGATTGCTAAATGCGTATATACAACAAAATCGACTTTATACCTAAATATAAGATTACGGAATTCTTCTACATGTACTCTCGTTATGCCGCCATGGCTTTATGTCAACTTAAATAAATTAAAGATGGTTATTTAACTTAAATATGTTAAACTAATGATTTGAAACATTTCGATATCGATTGCTAAATGAGCATATAAAACAAAATCGACTTTATACCTAAATATAAGATTAAGGAATCCTTCCAAATGCACTGCCGTTATGCCGCCATGGCTTTATATCACCTTCAATACGTTAAAGAAGCTTTATTAACTTAAATATGTTAAACTAATGATTTGAAGCATTTCGATATCGATTGCTAAATGTGTGTGTACAACAAAATCGACTTTATACCTAAATATAAGATTACGGAATTCTTCCAAATGTACTGTCGTTATGCCGCCATGGCCTTATATCACCTTCAATACGTTTAAGAAGGTTAATTAACTTAAATATGTTAAACTAATGATTTGAAGCATTTCGATATCGAATGCTAAATGCGTATACACAGCAAAATCGGCTTTATACCTAAATATAAGATTACGGAATTCTCCCAAATGTACTGTCGTTATACCGCCATGGCTTTGTGTCAACTTAAATAAATTAAAGAAGTTTAATTAACTTAAATATGTTAAACTAATGATTTGAAGCATTTCGATATCGATTGCTAAATGTGTATATACAAGAAAATCGACTTTATACTTAATATAAGATAACGGAATTCTTCTAAATGCACTGCCGTTACGCCGTTATGGCCTTACGTTAACTTCTGTTCGTTAAAGAAGGTTTATTAACTTAAATATGTTAAACTAATTATTTGAAGCATTTCGATATCGATTGCTAAATGCATATATACAAAAAAATCGACTTTATATCTAAATATAAGATTACGGAATTCTTCCAAGTGTACTGTCGTTATGCCGCCATGGCTTTATATCACCTTCAATACGTTAAAGAAGTTTAATTAGCTTAAATATGTTTAACTAATGATTTGAAGCATTTCGATATCGATTGCTAAATGTGTATATACCAGAAAATCGACTTTATATCTAAATATAAGATTACGGAAATCTTCCAAATGAACTGCCGTTATGCCGTTAAGGCCTTTGTAGACGTCAGTAAGATAAAGAGGGTTAATTAACATAAATATGTTAAACCAAAGATTTGAAGCATTTCGATATCGATTGCTAAATGTGTATACACAAGAAAATCGACTTTGTACTTATTACAAGATTACGGAATTCTTCTAAATGCATTGCCGTTATGCCGCCATGGCTTTATGCCAACTTCAGTTCTTTAGAGAAGGTTTATTAACTTAAATATGTTAAACCTATGATTTGAAGCATTTCGATATCGATTGCTAAATATGTATATAAAAGAAACTCGACTTTATATCTAAATATAAGATTACGTAATTCTTCTAAATGCACTGCCGTTACGCCGTTAGGGTCTTTGTAGACTTTAGTAAGATAAAAAGGATTAATTAACTTAAATCTGTTAAACCTATGATTTGAAGCATTTCGATATCGATTGCTAAATATGTATATACAAGAAAATCGACTTTATATCTAAATATAAGATTACGGAATTCTTCCAAATATACTGTCGTTATGCCGCCATGGCTTTATACCACCTTCAATACGTTAAAGAAGGTTAATTAACTTAAATATTTTAAACTAATGATTGGAAGCATTTCGATATCGACTGCTAAATGCGTATATACAACAAAATCGATTTATACCTAAATATAAGACTACGGAATTCTTCCAAATGTACTGCCGTTATGCCGCCATGGCTTTATATCAACTTAAATAAATTAAAGAAGGTTAATTAACTTATATATGTTAAACTAATGTTTTGAAGCATTTCGATATCGATTGCTAAATGCGTATATACAACAAAATCGACTTTATATCTAAATATAAGACTACGGAATTCTTCCACATGTACTGTCGTTATGCCGCCATGGTTTTATATCACCTTCAATACGTTAAAGGAGGTTAATTAACTTAAATATGTTAAACTAATGATTTGAAACATTTCGATATCGATTGCTAAATGAGCATATACAAGAAAATCTACTTTATACCTAAATATAAGATTAAGGAATCCTTCCAAATGTACTGTCGTTTTGCCGCCATGGCTTTATATCAACTTAAATAAATTAAAGAAGGTTAATTAACTTATATATGTTAAACTAATGTTTTGAAGCATTTCGATATCGATTGCTAAATGCGTATATACAACAAAATCGACTTTATACCTAAATATAAGATTACGGAATTCTTCCAAATGTACTGTCGTTATGCCGCCATGGCTTTATATCACCTTCAATACGTTAAAGGAGGTAAGTTAACTTAAATATGTTAAACTAATGATTTGAAGCATTTCGATATCGATTGCTAAATGTGTATATACAAGAAAATCGACTTTATACTTAAATATAAGATTACGGAATTCTTCTACATGCACTGCCGTTATGCCGCCATGGCTTTATGCCAACTTCAGTTCGTTAAAGACGGTTTATTAACTAAATATGTTAAACTAATGATTTGAAGCATTTCGATATCGATAGCTAAATGTGTATATACCAGAAAATCGACTTTATACCTAAATATAAGATTACGGAATTCTTCTAAATGCATTGCCGTTATGCCGCCATGGCTTTATGCCAACTTCAGTTCGTTAAGGAAGGTTTATTAACTTAAACATGTTAAACTAATGATCTGAAGCATTTTGATATGGATTGCTAAATGTATATATACAGGAAAATCGTCTTCATACCTAAATATAAGATAACGGAATTCTTCTAAATGCACTGCCGTTATGCCGTTATGGCTTTATATTAACTTCCGTTCGTTAAAGAAGGTTTATTAACTTAAATATGTTAAACGAGTTTTTTGAAGCATTTCGAAATCGATTGTTTAATGCATACATACAAGAAAATCGACTTTATAGCTAAATATAAGATTACAGAATTCTTCCAAGTGTACTGTCGTTATGCCGCCATGGCACTATATCAACTTCAATACGTTTAAGAAGGTTAATTAACTTAAACATGTTAAACAAATGAATTGAAGCATGTCGATATCGATTGCTAAATGAGTATATACAAGAAAATCGACTTTATGCTTAAATATAAGATTACGGAATTCTTCAGTAAGATAAAGAGGATTAATTAACTTAAATCTGTTAAACCTATGATTTGAAGCATTTCGATATCGATTGCTAAATGTGTATATACAAGAAAATCGACTTTATATCTAAATATAAGATTACGGAATTCTTCCAAATATACTGTCGTTATGCCGCCATGGCTTTATATCACCTTCAATACGTTAAAGAAGGTTAATTAACTTAAATATGTTAAACTAATGATTTGAAGCATTTCGTATCGACTGCTAAATGCGCACATACAACAAAATCGACTTTATACCTAAATATAAGATTACGGAATTCTTCCAAATGTACTGTGGTTATGCCGCCATGGCTTTATATCACCTTCAATACGTTAAAGAAGCTTTATTAACTTAAATATGTTAAACTAATGATTTCAAGTATTTCGATATCGATTGCTAAATGAGTATATACAAGAAAATCGACTTTATATCTAAATATAAGATTGCGGAATTCTTCAAAATGCACTGCCGTTATGCCGTTAAGGCTTTTGAAGACTTCAGTAAGATAAAGAGGGTTAATTAACTTAAATATTTATGTTAAATTAATTATTTGAAGCATTTCGATATCGATTGCTAAATGAGAATATACAAGAAAATTGATTTTATACCTAAATATAAGATTACGGAATTCTTCCAAATGCACTGCCGTTATGCCGTTAAGGCTTTTGTAGACTTCAGTAAGATAAAGAGGGTTAATTAACTTAAATATGTTAAACTAATGATATGTAGCATTTCGATATCGATTGCTAAATGCGTATATATAATAAAATCGACTTTATACCTAAATATAAGATTACGGAGTTCTTCCAAATGCACTGCCATTATGCCGTTAAGGCCTTGTAAGATAAAGAGGGTTAATGAACTTAAATATGTTAAACTAAAGATTTGAAGCATTTCGATATCGTTTGCTAAATGCGTATATACAGGGTAGTCCATTTAAAGTTGACCCATTTGCCCATTTGCCAAAATTAAGGCGTCGCGGATAATCAGCTGGGTTTAGTTTTTGTGCCATTTGAATTTTATATGGAAACATCTTCAAATCTTTATGAATTATGCGTCGGAGAGTGGTGCGAGAGATGTCTAATTCCTGAGAGCGGCGATAACTCGATGTCGATGGAGTCTCCTCAATACTGGCTCGTACAGCTTCGATATTTTCATCAGAACGTCTTGTGCGTTGTCTGGATGCATGACTGGCATTACTGAGATTACCGGTGTTCACAAATTTTGCGTATAAAGACTTAATTGTGTTCTTAACTGGAGTACTTTTAATTTTATTTTTTTTGCGAAACGTACGTTGAGTTAACACAATTGAAAAGTTAATTTGAATATAAAGTTGAACAATTTCAGCGCGTTCTTTTGGAGTGTACTGTTCCATGGTATAAATTGCCTTCGAATGACGCTTCTAACGCGGTATGACATAAGCCGATTTGTCAGCGCTGTTAAAAGCTACAGCGTTGCCAGATGGGTCAACTTTAATTGGCCTACCCTGTACAACAAAATCGACTTTATACCTAAATATAAGATTACGGAATTCTTCCAAGTGTACTGTCGTTATGCCGCCATGGCTTTATATCACCTTCAATACGTTAAAGGAGGTTAATTAACTTAAATATGTTAAACTAATGATTTGGAACATTTCGATATCGATTGCTAAATGAGCATATAAAACAAAATCGACTTTATACCTAAATATAAGATTAAGGAATCCTTCCAAATGTACTGTCGTTTTGCCGCCATGGCTTTATATCAACTTAAATAAATTAAAGAAGGTTAATTAACTTATATATGTTAAACTAATGTTTTGAAGCATTTCGATATCGATTGCTAAATGCGTATATACAACAAAATCGACTTTATACCTAAATATAAGATTACGGAATTCTTCCAAATGTACTGTCGTTATGCCGCCATGGCTTTATATCACCTTCAATACGTTAAAGAAGCTTTATTAACTTAAATATGTTAAACTAATGATTTCAAGTATTTCGATATCGATTGCTAAATGAGTATATACAAGAAAATCGACTTTATATCTAAATATAAGATTGCGGAATTCTTCAAAATGCACTGCCGTTATGCCGTTAAGGCTTTTGAAGACTTCAGTAAGATAAAGAGGGTTAATTAACTTAAATATGTTAAATTAATTATTTTAAGCATTTCGATATCGATTGCTAAATGAGAATATACAAGAAAATTGATTTTATACCTAAATATAAGATTACGGAATTCTTCCAAATGCACTGCCGTTATGCCGTTAAGGCTTTTGTAGACTTCAGTAAGATAAAGAGGGTTAATTAACTTAAATATGTTAAACTAATGATATGAAGCATTTCGATATCGATTGCTAAATGCTTATATATAATAAAATCGACTTTATACCTAAATATAAGATTACGGAGTTCTTCCAAATGCACTGCCGTTATGCCGTTAAGGCCTTGTAAGATAAAGAGGGTTAATTAACTTAAATATGTTAAACTAATGATTTGAAGCATTTCGATATCGTTTGCTAAATGCGTATATACAACAAAATCGACTTTATAACTAAATATAAGATTACGGAATTCTTCCAAATGTACTGTCGGTATGCCGCCATGGCTTTATATAAACTTCAATACGTTAAAGAAGGTTAATTAACTTGCATATGTTAAACGAATGATTTGAAGCATTTCGAAATCGATTGCTAAATGTGTAGATACAAGAAAATCGAAGTCGCACCTAAATACAAAATTTCGGAATTCTTCTACATGCACTGCTGTTATGCCGCCATGGCTTTATGTTAACTTCTGTGCGTTAAAGAAGCTTTATTAACTTAAATATGTTAAACTAATGATTTGAAGCATTTCGATATTGATTGCTAATTGTGTATATACAACAAAATCGACTTTATACCTAAATATAAGATAAAGGAATTCTTCCAAATGAACTGCCGTTATACCGTTATGGCTTTATGTAAACTTCAGTAAGATAAAGAAGGTTAATTAGCTTAAATATGTTAAACTAATGATTTGAAGCATTTCGATATCGATTGCTAAATGTGTATATACAAGAAAATCGGCTTTATACCTAAATATAAAATAACGGAATTCTTCTACGTGCACTACCGTTATGCCGCCATGGCTTTATGTTAAGTTCAGTGCGTTAAAGAAGCTTTATTAACTTAAATATGTAAAACTAATGATTTGAAGCAGTTCGATATCGATTGCTAAATGAGTATATACAAGAAAATCGACTTTATACCTAAATATAAGATTACGTAATTCTTCTAAATGCACTGCCGTTATGCCGTTAAGGCTTTTGTAGACTTCAGTAAGATAAAGAGGGTTAATTAACTTATATATGTTAAACTAATGATTTGGAGCATTTCGATATCGATTGGTAGATGTGTATATACAAGAAAATCGACTTTATACCTAAATATAAGATTACGGAATCCTTCTAAATGCACTGCCTGTATGCCGCCATGGCTTTATATCACCTTCAATAGGTTAAAGAAGGTTAATTAACTTAAATATGTTATACTAATGGTTTGAGGCATTTCGATATCGATTGCTAAATGTGGATATATAAGAAAATCGACTTTGTACTTAATATAATATTACGGAATTCTTCCACATGTACTGTCGTTATGCCGCCATGGCTCTATATCACCTTCAATACGTTAAAGAAGGTTAATTAACTTAAATTTGGTAAACTAATGATTTGAAACATTTCGATATCGATTGCTAAATGCGTATGTACAACAAAATCGACTTTATACCTAAATATAATATTACGGAGTTCTTCTAAATGCACTGCCGTTATGCCGCCATGGCTTTATGTTAACTTCAATGCGTTAAAGAAGCTTTATTAACTTCAATATGTTAAACCAGTTATTTGAAGCATTTCGATATTGATTGCTTAATGCATATGTACAAGAAAATCGACTTTGTACTTAATATAAGATTACGGAATTCTTCTAAATGCACTGCCGTTATGCCGTTAGGGCTTTATGTTAACTTCAGTAAGATAAAGAAGGTTATTAAGCTTAAATATGTTAAACTAATGATTTGAAGCATTTCGATATCGATTGCTAAATGTGTATATACAATAAAATCGACTTTATACCTAAATATAAGATTACGGAATTCTTCCAAGTGTACTGTAGTTATGCTGCCATGGCTTTATATCAACTTCAATATGTTAAAGAAGGTAGGTTAACTTGATTATGTTAAACTAATGATTTAAAGCGTTTCGATATCGATTGCTAAATGTGTATATACAACAAAATTGACTTTATGCCTTAATATATGATTACGGAATTCTTCCAAATGCACTGCCGTTATACCGTTAAGGCTTTATGTAAACTTCAGCAAGATAAAGAAGTTTAATAAGCTTAAATATGTTAAACTTATGATATGAAGCATTTCGATATCGATTGCTAAATGTGTATATACAACAAAATCGACTTTATACCTTAATATAAGATTACGGAACTCTTTTAAATGCACTGCCGTTATGTCGTTAAAGCTTTCGTAGACTTAAGTAAGATAAAGATGGTTAATTAACTTAAATATGTTAAACTATTGAGTTGAAGCATCTCGATATGGATTGCTAAATGTGTATACACAACAAAATCGACTTTATACCTAAATATAAAATTACGGAATTTTTCCAAATGCACTGCCGTTATACCGTTATGGCTTTATGTTAACTTCTGTTCGTTAAAGAAGGTTTATTAACTTAAATATGTTAAACTAATGATATGAATCATTTCGATATCGATTGCTTAATGCATATGTACAAGAAAATCCACTTTATAATTAAATATAAGATTACGGAATTCTTCCAAATGTACTGTCGTTATGCCGTGATGGCTTTATATAAACTTCAATACGTTAAAGAAGGTTAATTTACTTAAATATGTTAAACTAATGATTTGAAAAATTTCGATATCGATTGCTAAATGTGTATATACAACAAAATCGACTTTATACCTAAATATAAGATTACGGAATTCTTCCAAATGTACTGTCGTTATGCCGCCATGGCTTTATATCACCTTCAATACGTTAAAGGAGGTTAATTAACTTAAATATGTTAAACTAATGATTTGAAACATTTCGATATCGATTGCTAAATGAGCATATAAAACAAAATCGACTTTATACCTAAATATAAGATTAAGGAATCCTTCCAAATGTACTGTCGTTTTGCCGCCATGGCTTTATATCAACTTAAATAAATTAAAGAAGGTTAATTAACTTATATATGTTAAACTAATGTTTTGAAGCATTTCGATATCGATTGCTAAATGCGTATATACAACAAAATCGACTTTATACCTAAATATAAGATTACGGAATTCTTCCAAATGTACTGTCGTTATGCCGCCATGGCTTTATATCACCTTCAATACGTTAAAGAAGCTTTATTAACTTAAATATGTTAAACTAATGATTTCAAGTATTTCGATATCGATTGCTAAATGAGTATATACAAGAAAATCGACTTTATATCTAAATATAAGATTGCGGAATTCTTCAAAATGCACTGCCGTTATGCCGTTAAGGCTTTTGAAGACTTCAGTAAGATAAAGAGGGTTAATTAACTTAAATATGTTAAATTAATTATTTTAAGCATTTCGATATCGATTGCTAAATGAGAATATACAAGAAAATTGATTTTATACCTAAATATAAGATTACGGAATTCTTCCAAATGCACTGCCGTTATGCCGTTAAGGCTTTTGTAGACTTCAGTAAGATAAAGAGGGTTAATTAACTTAAATATGTTAAACTAATGATATGAAGCATTTCGATATCGATTGCTAAATGCTTATATATAATAAAATCGACTTTATACCTAAATATAAGATTACGGAGTTCTTCCAAATGCACTGCCGGTATGCCGTTAAGGCCTTGTAAGATAAAGAGTTTTAATTAACTTAAATATGTTAAACTAATGATTTGAAGCATTTCGATATCGTTTGCTAAATGCGTATATACAACAAAATCGACTTTATAACTAAATATAAGATTACGGAATTCTTCCAAATGTACTGTCGGTATGCCGCCATGGCTTTATATCAACTTCAATACGTTAAAGAAGGTTAATTAACTTGCATATGTTAAACCAATGATTTGAAGCATTTCGAAATCGATTGCTAAATGTGTAGATACAAGAAAATCGAAGTCGCACCTAAATACAAAATTTCGGAATTCTTCTACATGCACTGCTGTTATGCCGCCATGGCTTTATGTTAACTTCTGTGCGTTAACGAAGCTTTATTAACTTAAATATGTTAAACTAATGATTTGAAGCATTTCGATATTGATTGCTAATTGTGTATATACAACAAAATCGACTTTATACCTAAATATAAGATAACGGAATTCTTCCAAATGAACTGCCGTTATACCGTTATGGCTTTATGTAAACTTCAGTAAGATAAAGAAGGTTAATTAGCTTAAATATGTTAAACTAATGATTTGAAGCATTTCGATATCGATTGCTAAATGTGTATATACAAGAAAATCTGCTTTATACCTAAATATAAAATAACGGAATTCTTCTACGTGCACTACCGTTATGCCGCCATGGCTTTATGTTAAGTTCAGTGCGTTAAAGAAGCTTTATTCACTTAAATATGTAAAACTAATGATTTGAAGCAGTTCGATATCGATTGCTAAATGAGTATATACAAGAAAATCGACTTTATACCTAAATATAAGATTACGTAATTCTTCTAAATGCACTGCCGTTATGCCGTTAAGGCTTTTGTAGACTTCAGTAAGATAAAGAGGGTTAATTAACTTATATATGTTAAACTAATGATTTGGAGCATTTCGATATCGATTGGTAGATGTGTATATACAAGAAAATCGACTTTATACCTAAATAGAAGATTACGGAATCCTTCTAAATGCACTGCCTGTATACCGCCATGGCTTTATATCACCTTCAATAGGTTAAAGAAGGTTAATTAACTTAAATATGTTATACTAATGGTTTGAGGCATTTCGATATCGATTGCTAAATGTGGATATATAAGAAAATCGACTTTGTACTTAATATAATATTACGGAATTCTTCCACATGTACTGTCGTTATGCCGCCATGGCTCTATATCACCTTCAATACGTTAAAGAAGGTTAATTAACTTAAATTTGGTAAACTAATGATTTGAAGCATTTCGATATCGATTGCTAAATGCGTATATACAACAAAATCGACTTTATACCTAAATATAATATTACGGAGTTCTTCTAAATGCACTGCCGTTATGCCGCCATGGCTTTATGTTAACTTCAATGCGTTAAAGAAGCTTTATTAACTTCAATATGTTAAACCAGTTGAAGCATTTCGATATTGATTGCTTAATGCATATGTACAAGAAAATCGACTTTGTACTTAATATAAGATTACGGAATTCTTCTAAATGCACTGCCGTTATGCCGTTAGGGCTTTATGTTAACTTCAGTAAGATAAAGAAGGTTAATAAGCTTAAATATGTTAAACTAATGATTTGAAGCATTTCGATATCGATTGCTAAATGTGTATATACAATAAAATCGACTTTATACCTAAATATAAGATTACGGAATTCTTCCAAGTGTACTGTAGTTATGCTGCCATGGCTTTATATCAACTTCAATATGTTAAAGAAGGTAGGTTAACTTGATTATGTTAAACTAATGATTAAAAGCGTTTCGATATCGATTGCTAAATGTGTATATACAACAAAATCGACTTTATGCCTTAATATATGATTACGGAATTCTTCCAAATGCACTGCCGTTATACCGTTAAGGCTTTATGTAAACTTCAGCAAGATAAAGAAGTTTAATAAGCTTAAATATGTTAAACTTATGATATGAAGCATTTCGATATCGATTGCTAAATGTGTATATACAACAAAATCGACTTTATACCTTAATATAAGATTACGGAACTCTTTTAAATGCACTGCCGTTATGTCGTTAAAGCTTTCGTAGACTTAAGTAAGATAAAGATGGTTAATTAACTTAAACATGTTAAACTATTGAGTTGAAGCATCTCGATATGGATTGCTAAATGTGTATACACAACAAAATCGACTTTATACCTAAATATAAAATTACGGAATTTTTCCAAATGCACTGCCGTTATACCGTTATGGCTTTATGTTAACTTCTGTTCGTTAAAGAAGGTTTATTAACTTAAATATGTTAAACTAATGATATGAATCATTTCGATATCGATTGCTTAATGCATATGTACAAGAAAATCCACTTTATAATTAAATATAAGATTACGGAATTCTTCCAAATGTACTGTCGTTATGCCGTGATGGCTTTATATCAACTTCAATACGTTAAAGAAGGTTAATTTACTTAAATATGTTAAACTAATGATTTGAAAAATTTCGGTATCGATTGCTAAATGTGTATATACAAGAAAATCGACTTTATACCTAAATATAGGAGTACGGAATTCTTCTAAATGCACCGCCGTTATGCCGTTATGGCTTTATTATCACTTCTGTTCGTTAAAGAAGGTTTATTAACTTAAATATGTTAAACTAATGATATGAATCATTTCGATACCGATTGCTTAACGCATATGTGCAAGAAAATCGACTTTATAATTAGATATAAGATTACGGAATTCTTCCAAATGTACTGTCGTTATGCCGTGATGGCTTTATATCAACTTCAATACGTTAAAGAAGGTTAATTTACTTAAATATGTTAAACTAATGATTTGAAGCATTTCGATATCGATTGCTAAATGTGTATATACAAGAAAATCGAATTTATACCTAAATATAAGATTACGGAATTCTTCTAAATGCACTGCCGTTATGCCCCCATGGCTTTATGTTAACTTCAGTGCGTTAAAGAAGCTTTTGTAACTTAAATATGTTAAAATAATGTTTTGAAACATTTCGATATCGATTGCTAAATGGGTATATACAAGAAAATCGACTTTATACCTAAATATAAGGTTACGGAGTCCTTCTTAATGCACTGCCTGTATGCCGCCATGGCTTTATATCACCTTCAATACGTTAAAGAAGGTTAATTAACTTAAATATGTTAAACTAATGATTTGAAGCATTTCGATATCGATTGCTAAATGCGTATATACAAGAAAATCGACTTTACACCTAAATATAAGATTACGGAATTCTTCTAAATGCACTGCCGTTATGCCGTTAGGGCTTTATGTTAACTTCAGTAAGATAAAGAAGGTTAATTAGCTTAAATATGTTAAACTAATGATTTGAAGCATTTCGATATCGATTGCTAAATGTGTATATACAAGAAAATCGACTTTATACCTAAATATAAGATTACGGAATTCTTCCAAGTGTACTGTAGTTATGCTGCCATGGCTTTATATCAACTTCAATATGTTGAAGAAGGTAGGTTGACTTGAATATGTTAAACTAATGATTTGAAGCGTTTCGATATCGATTGCTAAATGTGTATATACAACAAAATCGACTTTATGCCTTAATATAAGATTACGGAATTCTTCCAAATGCACTGCCGTTATACCGTTAAGGCTTTATGCAAACTTCAGTAAGATAAAGAAGGTTAATTAGCTTAAATATGTTAAACTAATGATTTGAAGCATTACGATATCGATTGCTAAATGTGTATATACAAGAAAATCGACTTTATACCTTAATATAAGATTACGGAATTCTTTTAAATGCACTGCCGTTATGTCGTTAAAGCTTTCGCAGACTTAAGTAAGATAAAGATGGTTAATTAACTTAAATATGTTAAACTATTGAGTTGGAGCATCTCGATATGGATTGCTAAATGTGTATACACAACAAAATCGACTTTATACCTAAATATAAAATTACGGAATGTTTCCAAATGCACTGCCGTTATACCGTTATGGCTTTATGTTAACTTCTGTTCGTTAAAGAAGGTTTATTAACTTAAATATGTTAAACTAATGATATGAATCATTTCGATATCGATTGCTTAATGCATATGTGCAAGAAAATCGATTTTATACCTAAATATAAGATTACGGAATTCTTCCAAATGTACTGTCGTTATGCCGTGATGGCTTTATATCAACTTCAATACGTTAAAGAAAGTTAATTTACTTAAATATGTTAAACTAATGATATGAATCATTTCGATATCGATTGCTTAATGCATATGTGCAAGAAAATCGATTTTATAATTAAATATAAGATTACGGAATTCTTCCACATGTACTGGCGTTATGCCGCCATGGCTCTATATCACCTTCAATACGTTAAAGAAGGTTAATTAACTTAAATATGTTAAACTAATGATTTGAAGCATTTCGATATCGATTGCTAAATGCGTATATACAACAAAATCGATTTATACCTAAATATAATATTACGAAATTCTTCCAAATGCACTGCCGTTATGCCCCCATGGCTTTATGTTAAGTTCAGTGCGTTAAAGAAGCTTTGTTAACTTAAATATGTAAAACTAATGATTTGAAGCAATTCGATATCGATTGCTAAATGCATATATACAAGAAAAACGACTTTATACCTAAATATAAGATTACGTAATTCTTCTAAATGCACTGCCGTTATGACGTTAAGGCTTTTGTAGACTTCAGTAAGATAAAGAGGGTTAATTAACTTAAATATGTTAAACTAATGATTTGGAGCATTTCGATATCGATTGCTAAATGTGTATATACAAGAAAATCGACTTTATACCTAAATATAAGATTACGGAATCCTTCTAAATGTACTGCCTGTATGCCGCCATGGCTTTATATCTTCTTCAATACGCTAAAGAAGGTTAATTAACATAAACATGTTAAACTAATGGTTTGAGGCATTTCGATATCGATTGCTAAATGTGGATATACAAGAAAATCGACTTTATAGCTAAATATAAGATTACGGTATTCTTTCAAATGCACTGCCGTTATGCCGTTAGAGCTTTTTGTTAACTTCTGTTCGTTAAAGAAGGTTTATTAACTTAAATATGTTAAAATAATGATATGAAGCATTTCGATATCGATTGCTTAATGCATATATACAACAAAATCGACTTTATACCTAAATATAATATTACGGAATTCTTCTAAATGCACTGCCCTTATGCCGCCATGGCTTTATGTTAACTTCAGTGCGTTAAAGAAGCTTTATTAACTTAAATATGTTAAACCAGTTATTTGAAGCATTTCGATATTGATTGCTAAATGTGTATATACAACAAAATCGACTTTATACCTAAATATAAAATTACGGAATTTTTCCAAATGCACTGCCGTTATACCGTTATGGCTTTATGTTAACTTCTGTTCGTTGAAGAAGGTTTATTAACTTAAATATGTTAAACTAATGACATGAAGCATTTCGATATCGATTGCTTAATGCATATGTACAAGAAAATCGACTTTATAGTTAAATATAAGATTACGGAATTCTTCCAAATGTACTGTCGTTATGCCGCCATGGCTTTATATCAACTTCAATACGTTTAAGAAGATTAATTAACTTAAATTTGCTAAACTAATGATTTGAAGCATTTCGATATCGATTACTAAATGTGTTTATACAAGAAAATCTACTTTATAATTAAATATAAGATTACGGAATTCTTCCAAATGCACTGCCGTTATACCGTTAAGGCTTTATGTAAACTTCAGTGAGATAAAGAAGGTTAATTAGCTTAAACATGTTAAACTAATGGTTTGAGGCATTTCGATATCGATTGCTTAATGTGTATATACAAGAAAATCAACTTAATACCTAAATATAAGATTACGGAATTCTTCTAAATGCACTGCCGTTATGCCGTTGTGGCCTTATGTTA
Organism: Bactrocera correcta; assembly: GCA_027475135.1. Classification (NCBI taxonomy): domain Eukaryota; kingdom Metazoa; phylum Arthropoda; class Insecta; order Diptera; family Tephritidae; genus Bactrocera; species Bactrocera correcta. The sequence goes on from CM050324.1 coordinate 14,714,491, forward strand.
ACTTCTGTTCGTTAAAGAAGGTTTATTAACTTAAATATGTTAAACCAGTTATTTGAAGCATTTCGATACCGATTGCTTAATGCATATGTACAAGAAAATCAACTTTATAATTAAATATAAGATAACGGAATTCTTCTACGTGCACTACCGTTATGCCGCCATGGCTTTATGTTAAGTTCAGTGCGTTAAAGAAGCTTTATTAACATAAATATGTTAAACCAGTTATTTTAAGCATTTCGATATTGCTAAATGCATATGTACAAGAAAATCGACTTTATACATAAATATAAGATTACGGAATTCTTCCAAATGTACTGTCGTTATGCCGCCATGGCTTTATATCAACTTCAATACGGTAAAGAAGGTTAATTAACTTAAATTTGCTAAACTAATGATTTGAAGCATTTCGATATCGATTACTAAATGTGTTTATACAAGAAAATCTACTTTATAATTAAATATAAGATTACGGAATTCTTCCAAATGCACTGCCGTTATACCGTTAAGGCTTTATGTAAACTTCAGTGAGATAAAGAAGGTTTATTAACTTAAATATGTTAAACCAGTTATTTGAAGCATTTCGATATCGATTGCTTAATGATTACGGAATTCTTCCAAATGTACTGTCGTTATGCCGCCAATATTTATATGAACTTCAATACGTTAAAGAAGGTTAATTTACTTAAATATGTTAAACTTATGATTTGAAAAATTTCGATATCGATTGCTTAATGTGTATATACAAGAAAATCGGCTTTATACCTAAATATAAGATTACGGAATTCTTCTAAATGCACTGCCGTTATGCCGTTATGGCTTTATGATCACTTCTGTTCGTTAAAGAAGGTTTATTAACTTAAATATGTTAAACCAGTTATTTGAAGCATTTCGATACCGATTGCTTAATGCATATGTACAAGAAAATCGAATTTATAATTCAATATAAGATTACGGAATTCTTCCACATATACTGTCGTTAGGCCGCCATGGCTTTATATCACCTTCAATACGTTAAAGAAGGTTAACTAACTTAAATATGTTAAACTAATGATTTGAAGCATTTCGATATCGATTGCTAAATGCGTATATACAACAAAATCGACTCTATACCTAAATATAAAATTACGGAATTCTTCTAAATGCACTGCCGTTATGCCGCCATGGCTTTATGTTAACTTCAGTGCTGTAAAGAAGAAATATGTTAAACCGGTTATTTGAAGCATTTCGATATCGATTGCTAAATGCATATGTACAAGAAAATCTACTTTAGAATTAAATATAAGGTTACGGAATTCTTCCAAATGTACTGTCGTTATGCCGCCATGGCTTTATATCAACTTCAATACGGTAAAGAAGGTTAATTAACTTAAATTTGCTAAACTAATGATTTGAAGCATTTCGATATCTATTGCTAAATTTGTGTATACAAGAAAATCGACTTTATACCTAAATATAAGATTACGGAATTCTTCCAAGTGTACTGTAGTTATGCTGCCATGGCTTTATATCAACTTCAATATGTTAAAGAAGGGTGGTTAACTTGAATATGTTAAACTAATGATTTGAAGCGTTTCGATATCGATTGCTAAATGTGTATATACAACAAAATCGACTTTATGCCTTAATATAAGATTACGGAATTCTTCCAAATGCACTGCCGTTATACCGTTAAGGCTTTATGTAAACTTCAGTAAGATAAAGAAGGTTAATTAGTTTAAATATGTTAAACTAATGATTTGAAGCATTTCGATATCGATTGCTAAATGTGTATATACAAGAAAATCGGCTTTATACCTTAATATAGGTTTACGGAATTCTTCTAAATGCACTGCCGTTATGTCGTTAAAGCTTTCGTAGACATAAGTAAGATAAAGATGGTTAATTAACTTAAATATGTTAAACTATTGAGTTGAAGCATCTCGATATGGATTGCTAAATGTGTATACACAACAAAATCGACTTTATACCTAAACATAAAATTACGGAATTTTTCCAAATGCACTGCCGTTATACCGTTATGGCTTTATGTTAACTTCTGTTCGTTAAAGAAGGTTTATTAACTTAAATATGTTAAACTAAAGATATGAAGCATTTCGATATCGATTGCTTAATGCATATGTACAAGAAAATCGACTTTATAATTAAATATAAGATTACGGAATTCTTCCAAATGTACTGTCGTTATGCCGCCATGGCTTTATATCAACTTCAATACGTTAAAGAAGGTTAATTTACTTAAATATGTTAAACTTATGATTTGAAAAAGTTCGATATCGATTGCTTAATATGTATATACAAGAAAATCGACTTTATACCTAAATATAAGATTACGGAATTCTTCTAAATGCACTGCCGTTATGCCGTTATGGCTTTATGATCACTTCTGTTCGTTAAAGAAGGTTTATTAACTTAAATATGTTAAACCAGTTATTTGAAGCTTTTCGATACCGATTGCTTAATGCATATGTACAAGAAAATCGACTTTATAATTAAAAATAAGATTACGGAATTCTTCCACATGTACTGGCGTTATGCCGCCATGGCTCTATATCACCTTCAATATGTTAAAGAAGGTTAATTAACTTAAATATGTTAAACTTATGATTTGAAGCATTTCGATATCGATTGCTAAATGCGTATATACAACAAAATCGACTTTATACCAAAATATAATATGACGGAATTCTTGTAAATGCACTGCCGTTATGCCCCCATGGCTTTATGTTAACTTCAATACGTTAAAGAAGGCTAATTAACTTAAATATGTTAAAATAATGATTTAAAACATTTCGATATCGATTGCTAAATATGTATATATAAGAAAATCGACTTTATACCTAAATATAAGATAACGGAATTCTTCTAAATGCACGGCCGTTATGCTCTTATGGATTTATGTTAACTTCAGTTCGTTAAAGAAGTTTTATTAACTTAGATATGTTACACCAGTTATTTGAAGCATTTCGAAATCGATTGTTAAATGCATATATTTGAAGCATTTCGAAATCGGTTGTTTAATGCATATATACAAGAAAATCGACTTTATACCTAAATATAAGATTACGGAATTCTTCCAAATGTACTGTCGTTATGCCGCTATGGCTTTATATCAACTTCAATATGTTAAAGAAGGTTAATTAACTTAAATATGTTAAACTAATGATTTGAAGCATTTCGATATTGATTGCTAAATGTGTAAATCGGCTTTATGCCTAAATATAAGATAAAGGAATTCTTCCAAATGAACTGCCGTTATACCGCTATGGCTCTATGTAAACTTCAGTAAGATAAAGAAGGTTAATTAGCTTAAATATGTAAAACTAATGATTTGAAGCATTTCTATATCGATTGCTAAATGAGTATATATAAGAAAATCGACTTTATACCTAAATAAAAGATAACGGAATTCTTCTAAATGCACGGCCGTTATGCCGTTATGGATTTATGTTAACTTCAGTTCGTTAAAGAAGTTTTATTAACTTAGATATGTTACACCAGTTATTTGAAGCATTTCGAAATCGATTGCTTAATGCATATGTACAAGAAAATCGACTTTATACCTAAATATAAGATTACGGAATTCTTCCAAATGTACTGTCGTTATGCCGCCATGGCCTTATATCACCTTCAATACGCTAAAGAAGATTAATTAACTTAAATATCTTAAACTAATGGTTTGAAGCATTTCTATATCGACTGCTAAATATTTAAATACAAGAAAATCGACTTAATACCTAAATATAAGATTACGGATTTCTCTAAAATGCACTGCCGTTATACCGTTAAGGCTTTGTGTAGACTTCAGTAAGTTAAAAAGAGTTTATTAACTTAAATATGTTAGACTAATGATTTGAAGCATTTCGATATCGATTGCTAAATGTGTATATACAAGAAAATCGACTTTATACCTAAATATAAGATAACGGAATTCTGCTACGTGCACTACCGTTATGCCGCCATGGCTTTATATCAATTTCAATACGTTAAAGAAGGTTAATTAACTTAAATTTGCTAAACTAATGATTTGAAGCATTTCGATATCGATTGCTAAATATGTAAATACAAGAAAATCGACTTTATACCTAAATATAAGATTACGGATTTCTCCTAAATGCACTGCCGTTATACCGCTAAGGCTTTGTGTAGACTTCAGTAAGCTAAAAAAAGTTTATTAACTTAAATATGTTAGACTAATGATTTGAAGCATTTCGATATCGATTGCTAAATGTGTATATACAAGAAAATCGACTTTATACCTAAATATAAGATTACGGAATTCTTCCAAATGTACTGTCGTTATGCCGCCATGGCTTTATATCAACTTCAATACGGTAAAGAAGGTTAATTAACTTAAATTTGATAAACTAATGATTTGAAGCATTTCGATATCGATTGCTAAATTTGTATATACAAGAAAATCGACTTTATACCTAAATATAAGATTACGGAATTCTTCCAAGTGTACTGTAGTTATGCTGCCATGGCTTTATATCAACTTCAATATGTTAAAGAAGGTTGGTTAACTTGAATATGTTAAACTATTGATTTGAAGCGTTTCGATATCGATTGCTAAATTTGTACATACAACAAAATCGAATTTATGCCTTAATATAAGATTACGGAATTCTTCCAAATGCACTGCCGTTATACCGTTAAGGCTTTGTGTAAACTTCAGTAAGATAAAGAAGGTTAATTAGCTTAAATATGTTAAACTAATGATTTGAAGCATTTCGATATCGATTGCTAAATGTGTATATACAAGAAAATCGACTTTATACCTTAATATAGGATTACGGAATTCTTCTATATGCACTGCCGTTATGTCGTTAAAGCTTTCGTAGACTTAAGTAAGATAAAGGTGGTTAATTAACTTAAATATGTTAAACTATTGAGTTGAAGCATTTCGATATGGATTGCTAAATGTGTATACACAACAAAATCGACTTTATACCTAAACATAAAATTACGGAATTTGCACTGCCCTTATACCGTTATGGCTTTATGTTAACTTCTGTTCGTTAAAGAAGGTTTATTAACTTAAATATGTTAAACAAGTTATTTGAAGCATTCCGATATCGATTGCTTAATGCATATGTACAAGAAAATCGACTTTATAATTAAATATAAGATTACGGAATTCTTCCAAATGTACTGTCGTTATGCCGCCATGGCTTTATATCAACTTCAATACGTTAAAGAAGGTTAATTTACTTAAATATGTTAAACTAATGATTTGAAAAAGTTCGATATCAATTGCTAAAGGTGTATATACAAGAAAATCGACTTTATACCTAAATATAAGATTAAGGAATTCTTCTAAATGCGCTGCCGTTATTCCGTTATGGCTTTATGATCACTTCTGTTCGTTAAAGAAGGTTTATTAACTTAAATATGTTAAACCAGTTATTTGAAGCATTTCAATACCGATTGCTTAATGCATATGTACAAGAAAATCGACTTTATAACTAAATATAAGATTACGGAATTCTTCCACATGTACTGGCGTTATGCCGCCATGGCTCAATATCAACTTCACTACGTTAAAGAAGGTTAATTAACTTAAATATAATAAACTTATGATTTGAAGCATTTCGATATCGATTGCTAAATGCGTATATACAACAAAATCGACTTTATCCCAAAATATAATATGACGGAATTCTTGTAAATGCACTGCCGTTATGCCCCCATGGCTTTATGTTAACTTCAGTGCGTTAAAGAAGCTTTATTAACTTAAATATGTTAAAATAATGATTTAAAACATTTCGATATCGATTGCTAAATTGGTATATACAAGAAAATCGACTGTATACCTAAATATAAGATAACGGAATTCTTTCAAATGCACTGCCGTTATGCCGCCATTGCTTTATGTTAACTTCAGTGCGTTAAAGACGGTTTATTAACTTAAATATGTTAAACTAATGATTTGAAGCACTTTGATATCGATTTCTAAATGTGTATATATAAGAAAATCGACTTTATACCTAAATTTAAGAAAACGGAATTCTTCTAAATGCACGGCCGTTATGCCGTTATGGCTTCATATCAACTTCAATACGGTAAAGAAGGTTAATTAACTTAAATTTGCTAAACTAATGATTTAAAGCATTTCGATATCGATTACTAAATGTGTTTGTACAAGAAAATCTACTTTATAATTAAATATAAGATTACGGAATTCTTCCAAATGTACTGTCGTTATGCCGCCATGGCTTTATATCAACTTCAATATGTTAAAGAAGGTTAAATAACTTAAATATGTTAAACTAATGATTTGAAGCATTTCGATATTGATTGCTAAGTGTGTATATACAACAAAAACGACTTTATACCTAAATATAAGATAAAGTAATTCTTCCAAATGAACTGCCGTTATACCGTTATGGCTTTATGTAAACTTCAGTAAGATAAAGAAGGTTAATTAGCTTAAATATGTTAAATTAATGATTTGAAGCATTTCTATATCGATTGCTAAATGTGTATATATAAGAAAATCGACTTTATACCTAAATAAATGATAACGGAATTCTTCTAAATGCACGGCCGTTATGCCGTTATGGATTTATGTTTACTTCAGTTCGTTAAAGAAGTTTTATTAACTTAGATATGTTACACCAGTTATTTGAAGCATTTCGAAATCGATTGCTTAATGCATATGTACAAGAAGATCGACTTTATACCTAAATATAAGATAACGGAATTCTTCCAAATGTACTGTCGTTATGCCGCCATGGCCCTATATCACCTTCAATACGCTAAAGAAGATTAATTAACTTAAATATCTTAAACTAATGGTTTGAAGCATTTCTATATCGATTGCTAAATATGTAAATACAAGAAAATCGACTTAATACCTAAATATAAGATTACGGATTTCTCCTAAATGCACTTCCGTTATACCGTTAAGGCTTTGTGAAGACTTCAGTAAGCTAAAAAAAAGTTTATTAACTTAAATATGTTAGACTAATGATTTGAAGCTTTTCGATATCGATTGATAAATGTGTATGTACAAGAAAATCGACTTTATACCTAAATATAAGATAACGGAATTCTTCTACGTGCACTACCGTTATGCCGCCATGGCTTTATATCACCTTCAATACGTTAAAGGAGGTTAATTAATTTAAATTTGCTAAACTAATGATTTGAAGGATTTCGATATCGATTGTTAAATATGTAAATACAAGAAAATCGACTTTATACCTAAATATAAGATTACGGATTTCTCCTAAATGCACTGCCGTTATACCGTTAAGGCTTTGTGTAGACTTCAGTAAGCTAAAAAAAGTTTATTAACTTAAATATGTAAGACTAATGATTTGAAGCATTTCGATATCGATTGCTAAATGTGTATATACAAGAAAATCGACTTTATACCTAAATATAAGATTACGGAATCCTTCTAAATGCACTGCCTGTATGCCGCCATGGCTCTATATCACCTTCAATACGTTAAAGAAGGCTAATTAACTTAAATATGTTAAACCAATAATTTGAAGCGTTTCGATATCGATTGCTAAATGCGTATATACAACAAAATCGACTTTATACCTAAATATAATATTACGGAATTCTTCTAAATGCACTGCCGTTATGCCGCCATGGCTTTATGTTAACTTCAGTGCGTTAAAGAAGCTTTATTAACTTAAATATGTTAAACCAGTTATTTGAAGCATTTCGATATCGATTGCTAAATGCATATGTACAAGAAAATCGACTTTATACATAAATATAAGATTAAGGAATTCTTCCAAATGTACTGTCGTTATGCCGCCATGGCTTTATATCAACTTCAATACGGTAAAGAAGGTTAATTAACTTAAATTTGCTAAACTAATGATTTAAAGCATTTCGATATCGATTACTAAATGTGTTTATACAAGAAAATCTACTTTATAATTAAATATAAGATTACGGAATTCTTCCAAATGCACGGCCGTTATGCCGTTATGGATTTTTGTTAACTTCAGTTCGATAAAGAATTTTTATTAACTTAGATATGTTACACCAGTTATTTGAAGAATTTCGAAATCGATTGCTTAGTGCATATATACAAGAAAATCGACTTTATACCTAAATATAAGTTTACGTAATTCTTCTAAATGCAGTGCCGTAATGCCGTTAAGGTTTTTGTAGACTTCAGTAAGATAAAGAGGGTTAATTAACTTAAATATCTTAAACTAATGATTTGAAGCGTATATAAAAGAAAATCGACTTTATACCTAAATATAAGATTACGGAATTCTTCTAAATGCACTGCCGTTATGCCGTTATGGCTTAATGATCACTTCTGTTCGCTAAAGAAGGTTTATTAACTTAAATATGTTAAACTAGTGATTTGAAGAATTTCGATATCGATTGCTTAATATGTATATATAAGAAAATCGACTTCTTACCTAAATATAAGATTACGGAATTCTTCTAAATGCACTGCCGTTATGCCGTTAAGGCTTTTGTAGACTTCAGTAAGATAAAGAGGGTTAATTAGCTTAAATATGTTAGACTAATGATTTGAAGCATTTCGATATCGATTGATAAATGCGTATATACAAGAAAATCGACTTTATAATTAAATATAAGATTACGGAATTCATTCAAATGCACTGCCGTTATACCGTTAAGGCTTTATGTAAACTTCAGTAAGATAAAGAAGGTTAAATAGCGTAAATATGTTAAACTAATGATTGAAGCATTTCGATATCGATTGCTTAATGGGTATTTACAAGAAAATCGACTTTATACCTTTATATAAGATTACGGAATTCTTCTTAATGCACTGCCGTTATGTCGTTAAAGCTTTCGTAGACTTAAGTAAGATAAAGATGGTTAATTAACTTAAATATGTTAAACTATTGAGTTGAAGCATCTCGATATGGATGGCTAAATGTGTATACACAACAAAATCGACTTTATACCTAAATATAAAATTACGGAATTTTTCCAAATGCACTGCCGTTATACCGTTATGGCTTTATGTTAACTTCTGTTCGTTAAAGAGGGTTTATTAACTTAAATATGTTAAACTAATGATATGAAGCATTTCGATATCGATTGCTTAATGCATATATACAAGAAAATCGACTTTATAATTAAATATAAGATTACGGAATTCTTCCAAATGTACTGTCGTTATGCCGCCATGGCTTTATATGAACTTCAATACGTTAAAGAAGGTTAATTTACTTATATATGTTAAGCTTATGATTTGAAAAATTTCGATATCGATTGCTTAATGTGTATATACAAGAAAATCGGCTTTATACCTAAATATAAGATTACGGAATTCTTCTAAATGCACTGCCGTTATGCCGTTATGGCTTATTGATCACTTCTGTTCGTTAAAGAAGGTTTATTAACTTAAATATGTTAAACTAATGATTTGAAGCATTTCGATATCGATTGCTAAATCAGTATATACAAGAAAATCGACTTTATACCTAAATATAAGATTACGTAATTCTTCTAAACGCACTGCCGTTATGCCGTTAAGGCTTTTGTAGACTTCAGTAAGATAAAGAGGGTTAATTAACTTAAATATGTTAAACTAATGATTTGGAGCATTTCGATATCGATTGCTAAATGTCTATATACAAGAAAATCGACTTTATACCTAAATATAAGATTACGGAATCTTTCTAAATGCACTGCCTGTATGCCGCCATGGCTTTATATCACCTTCAATACGTTAAAGAAGGTTAATTAACTTAAATATGTTAAACTAATGGTTTGAGGCATTTCGATATCGATTGCTAAATGTGGATATACAAGAAAATCGACTTTATACCTAAATATAAGAATACGGTATTCTTTCAAATGCACTGCCGTTATGCCGTTAGGGCTTTGTGTTAACTTCTGTTCGTTAAAGAAGGTTTATTAACTTAAATATGTTAAACTAATGATATGAAGCATTTCGATATCGATTGCTTAATGCATATATACAAGAAAATCGACTTAATACAGAAATATAAGATTACGGAATTCTTCCAAATGTACTGTCGTTATGCCGCCATGGCTTTATATCAACTTCAATACGGTAAAGAAGCTTTATTAACTTAAATTTGCTAAACTAATGATTCGAAGCATTTCGATATCGATTACTAAATGTGTATATACAAGAAAATCGACTTTATACCTAAATATAAGATTACGGAATTCTTCTAAATGCACTGCCGTTATGCCGTTAGGGCTTTATGTTAACTTCAGTAAGATAAAGAAGGTTATTTAGCTTAAATATGTTAAACTAATGATTTGAAGCATTTCGATATCGATTGCTAAATGTGTATATGCAAGAAAATTGACTTTATAATTAAATATAAGATTACGGAATTCTTCCAAATTTACTGTCGTTATGCCGCCATGGCTTTATATCACCTTCAATACGTTAAAGAAGGCTAATTAACTTAAATATGTTAAACTAATAATTTGAAGCGTTTCGATATCGATTGCTAAATGCGTATATACAACAAAATCGACTTTATACCTAAATATAATATTACGGAATTCTTCTAAATGCACTGCCGTTATGCCGCCATGGCTTTATGTTAACTTCAGTGCGTTAAAGAAGCTTTATTAACTTAAATATGTTAAACCAGTTATTTGAAGCATTTCGATATCGATTGCTAAATGCATATGTACAAGAAAATCGACTTTATACATAAATATAAGATTAAGGAATTCTTCCAAATGTACTGTCGTTATGCCGCCATGGCTTTATATCAACTTCAATACGGTAAAGAAGGTTAATTAACTTAAATTTGCTAAACTAATGATTTAAAGCATTTCGATATCGATTACTAAATGTGTTTATACAAGAAAATCTACTTTATAATTAAATATAAGATTACGGAATTCTTCCAAATGCACGGCCGTTATGCCGTTATGGATTTTTGTTAACTTCAGTTCGATAAAGAATTTTTATTAATTTAAAGATATGTTACACCAGTTATTTGAAGAATTTCGAAATCGATTGCTTAGTGCATATATACAAGAAAATCGACTTTATACCTAAATATAAGTTTACGTAATTCTTCTAAATGCAGTGCCGTAATGCCGTTAAGGTTTTTGTAGACTTCAGTAAGATAAAGAGGGTTAATTAACTTAAATATCTTAAACTAATGATTTGAAGCGTATATAAAAGAAAATCGACTTTATACCTAAATATAAGATTACGGAATTCTTCTAAATGCACTGCCGTTATGCCGTTATGGCTTAATGATCACTTCTGTTCGCTAAAGAAGGTTTATTAACTTAAATATGTTAAACTAGTGATTTGAAGAATTTCGATATCGATTGCTTAATATGTATATAAAGAAAATCGACTTCTTACCTAAATATAAGATTACGGAATTCTTCTAAATGCACTGCCGTTATGCCGTTAAGGCTTTTGTAGACTTCAGTAAGATAAAGAGGGTTAATTAACTTAAATATGTTAAACTAATGATTTGAAGCATTTCGATATCGATTGCTAAATGTCTATATACAAGAAAATCGACTTTATACCTAAATATAAGATTACGGAATCTTTCTAAATGCACTGCCTGTATGCCGCCATGGCTTTATATCACCTTCAATACGTTAAAGAAGGTTAATTAACTTAAATATGTTAAACTAATGGTTTGAGGCATTTCGATATCGATTGCTAAATGTGGATATACAAGAAAATCGACTTTATACCTAAATATAAGAATACGGTATTCTTTCAAATGCACTGCCGTTATGCCGTTAGGGCTTTGTGTTAACTTCTGTTCGTTAAAGAAGGTTTATTAACTTAAATATGTTAAACTAATGATATGAAGCATTTCGATATCGATTGCTTAATGCATATATACAAGAAAATCGACTTAATACAGAAATATAAGATTACGGAATTCTTCCAAATGTACTGTCGTTATGCCGCCATGGCTTTATATCAACTTCAATACGGTAAAGAAGCTTTATTAACTTAAATTTGCTAAACTAATGATTCGAAGCATTTCGATATCGATTACTAAATGTGTATATACAAGAAAATCGACTTTATACCTAAATATAAGATTACGGAATTCTTCTAAATGCACTGCCGTTATGCCGTTAGGGCTTTATGTTAACTTCAGTAAGATAAAGAAGGTTATTTAGCTTAAATATGTTAAACTAATGATTTGAAGCATTTCGATATCGATTGCTAAATGTGTATATGCAAGAAAATTGACTTTATAATTAAATATAAGATTACGGAATTCTTCCAAATTTACTGTCGTTATGCCGCCATGGCTTTATATCACCTTCAATGCGTTAAAGAAGGCTAATTAACTTAAATATGTTAAACTAATAATTTGAAGCGTTTCGATATCGATTGCTAAATGCGTATATACAACAAAATCGACTTTATACCTAAATATAATATTACGGAATTCTTCTAAATGCACTGCCGTTATGCCGCCATGGCTTTATGTTAACTTCAGTGCGTTAAAGAAGCTTTATTAACTTAAATATGTTAAACCAGTTATTTGAAGCATTTCGATATCGATTGCTAAATGCATATGTACAAGAAAATCGACTTTATACATAAATATAAGATTAAGGAATTCTTCCAAATGTACTGTCGTTATGCCGCCATGGCTTTATATCAACTTCAATACGGTAAAGAAGGTTAATTAACTTAAATTTGCTAAACTAATGATTTAAAGCATTTCGATATCGATTACTAAATGTGTTTATACAAGAAAATCTACTTTATAATTAAATATAAGATTACGGAATTCTTCCAAATGCACGGCCGTTATGCCGTTATGGATTTTTGTTAACTTCAGTTCGATAAAGAATTTTTATTAACTTAGATATGTTACACCAGTTATTTGAAGAATTTCGAAATCGATTGCTTAGTGCATATATACAAGAAAATCGACTTTATACCTAAATATAAGTTTACGTAATTCTTCTAAATGCAGTGCCGTAATGCCGTTAAGGTTTTTGTAGACTTCAGTAAGATAAAGAGGGTTAATTAACTTAAATATCTTAAACTAATGATTTGAAGCGTATATAAAAGAAAATCGACTTTATACCTAAATATAAGATTACGGAATTCTTCTAAATGCACTGCCGTTATGCCGTTATGGCTTAATGATCACTTCTGTTCGCTAAAGAAGGTTTATTAACTTAAATATGTTAAACTAGTGATTTGAAGAATTTCGATATCGATTGCTTAATATGTATATATAAGAAAATCGACTTCTTAATTAAATATAAGATTACGGAATTCATTCAAATGCACTGCCGTTATACCGTTAAGGCTTTATGTAAACTTCAGTAAGATAAAGAAGGTTAATTAGCGTAAATATGTTAAACTAATGATTGAAGCATTTCGATATCGATTGCTTAATGGGTATTTACAAGAAAATCGACTTTATACCTTTATATAAGATTACGGAATTCTTCTTAATCCACTGCCGTTATGTCGTTAAAGCTTTCGTAGACTTAAGTAAGATAAAGATGGTTAATTAACTTAAATATGTTAAACTATTGAGTTGAAGCATCTCGATATGGATGGCTAAATGTGTATACACAACAAAATCGACTTTATACCTAAATATAAAATTACGGAATTTTTCCAAATGCACTGCCGTTATACCGTTATGGCTTTATGTTAACTTCTGTTCGTTAAAGAGGGTTTATTAACTTAAATATGTTAAACTAATGATATGAAGCATTTCGATATCGATTGCTTAATGCATATATACAAGAAAATCGACTTTATAATTAAATATAAGATTACGGAATTCTTCCAAATGTACTGTCGTTATGCCGCCATGGCTTTATATGAACTTCAATACGTTAAAGAAGGTTAATTTACTTATATATGTTAAGCTTATGATTTGAAAAATTTCGATATCGATTGCTTAATGTGTATATACAAGAAAATCGGCTTTATACCTAAATATAAGATTACGGAATTCTTCTAAATGCACTGCCGTTATGCCGTTATGGCTTATTGATCACTTCTGTTCGTTAAAGAAGGTTTATTAACTTAAATATGTTAAACTAATGATTTGAAGCATTTCGATATCGATTGCTAAATCAGTATATACAAGAAAATCGACTTTATACCTAAATATAAGATTACGTAATTCTTCTAAACGCACTGCCGTTATGCCGTTAAGGCTTTTGTAGACTTCAGTAAGATAAAGAGGGTTAATTAACTTAAATATGTTAAACTAATGATTTGGAGCATTTCGATATCGATTGCTAAATGTCTATATACAAGAAAATCGACTTTATACCTAAATATAAGATTACGGAATCTTTCTAAATGCACTGCCTGTATGCCGCCATGGCTTTATATCACCTTCAATACGTTAAAGAAGGTTAATTAACTTAAATATGTTAAACTAATGGTTTGAGGCATTTCGATATCGATTGCTAAATGTGGATATACAAGAAAATCGACTTTATACCTAAATATAAGAATACGGTATTCTTTCAAATGCACTGCCGTTATGCCGTTAGGGCTTTGTGTTAACTTCTGTTCGTTAAAGAAGGTTTATTAACTTAAATATGTTAAACTAATGATATGAAGCATTTCGATATCGATTGCTTAATGCATATATACAAGAAAATCGACTTTATACTTAATATAAGATTACGGAATTCTTCCACATGTACTGTCGTTATGCCGCCATGGCTCTATATCACCTTCAATATGTAAAAGAAGGTTAATTAACTTAAATATGTTAAACTAATGATTTGAAGCATTTCGATATCGATTGCTAAATGCCTATATACAACAAAATCGACTTTTTACCTAAATATAATATTACGGAATTCTTCTAAATGCACTCCCGTTATGCCGCCATGGCTTTATGTTAACTTCAGTGCGTTAAAGAAGCTTTATTTACTTAAATATGTTAAACCTGTTATTTGAAGCATTTCGATATCGATTGCTAAATGCATATGTACAAGAAAATCGACTTAATACAGAAATATAAGATTACGGAATTCTTCCAAATGTACTGTCGTTATGCCGCCATGGCTTTATATCAACTTCAATACGGTAAAGAAGCTTTATTAACTTAAATTTGCTAAACTAATGATTCGAAGCATTTCGATATCGATTACTAAATGTGTATATACAAGAAAATCGACTTTATACCTAAATATAAGATTACGGAATTCTTCTAAATGCACTGCCGTTATGCCGTTAGGGCTTTATGTTAACTTCAGTAAGATAAAGAAGGTTATTTAGCTTAAATATGTTAAACTAATGATTTGAAGCATTTCGATATCGATTGCTAAATGTGTATATGCAAGAAAATTGACTTTATAATTAAATATAAGATTACGGAATTCTTCCAAATTTACTGTCGTTATGCCGCCATGGCTTTATATCAACTTCAATACGGTAAAGAAGCTTTATTAACTTAAATATGTCAAACTAATGTTTTGAAGCATTTCGATATCGATTGCTAAATGTTCATATACAACAAAATCGAGTTTATGCCTTAATATAAGATAACGGAATTCTTCCAAATGCACTGCCGTTATACCGTTAAGGCTTTATGTAAACTTTAGTAAGATAAAGAAGGTTAATTAGCTTAAATATGTTAAACTAATGATTTGAAGCATTTCGATATCGATTGCTTAATGAGTATTTACAAGAAAATCGACTTTATACCTTAATATAAGATTACGGAATTCTTCTAAATGCACTGCCGTTATGTCGTTAAAGCTTTCCTAGACTTAAGTAAGATAAGGATGGTTAATAAACTTAAATATGTTAAACTAATGATTTGAAGCATTTCGATATCGATTGCTTAATGAGTATTTACAAGGAAATCGACTTTTTACCTAAATATAATATTACGGAATTCTTCTAAATGCACTCCCGTTATGCCGCCATGGCTTTATGTTAACTTCAGTGAGTTAAAGAAGCTTTATTAACTAAAATAACGGGTGATTTTTTTGAGGTTAGGATTTTCATGCAGTAGTATTTGACAGATCACGTGGGATGTCAGACATGGTGTCAAAGAGAAAGATGCTCAGTATGCTTTGACATTTCATCATGAATAGACTTACTAACGAGCAACGCTTGCAAATCATTGAATTTTATTACCAAAATCAGTGTTCGGTTCGAAATGTGTTTCGCGTCCGTGTCCGATGAGCGATGAGGCTCATTTCTGGTTGAATGGCTACGTAAATAAGCAAAATTGCCGCATTTGGGGTGAAGAGCAACCAGAAGCCGTTCAAGAACTGCCCATGCATCCCGAAAAATGCACTGTTTGGTGTGGTTTGTACGCTGGTGGAATCATTGGACCGTATTTTTTCAAAGATGCTGTTGGACGCAACGTTACGGTGAATGGCGATCGCTATCGTTCGATGCTAACAAACTTTTTGTTGCCAAAAATGGAAGAACTGAACTTGGTTGACATGTGGTTTCAACAAGATGGCGCTACATGCCACACAGCTCGCGATTCTATGGCCATTTTGAGGGAAAACTTCGGACAACAATTCATCTCAAGAAATGGACCCGTAAGTTGGCCACCAAGATCATGCGATTTAACGCCTTTAGACTATTTTTTGTGGGGCTACGTCAAGTCTAAAGTCTACAGAAATAAGCCAGCAACTATTCCAGCTTTGGAAGACAACATTTCCGAAGAAATTCGGGCTATTCCGGCCGAAATGCTCGAAAAAGTTGCCCAAAATTGGACTTTCCGAATGGACCACCTAAGACGCAGCCGCGGTCAACATTTAAATGAAATTATCTTCAAAAAGTAAATGTCATGAACCAATCTAACGTTTCAAATAAAGAACCGATGAGATTTTGCAAATTTTATGCGTTTTTTTTTTTAAAAAAGTTATCAAGCTCTTAAAAAATCACCCTATATGTTAAACCAGTTATTTGAAGCATTTCGATATCGATTGCTAAATGCATATGTACAAGAAAATCGACTTTATACATAAATATAAGATTACGGAATTCTTCCAAATGTACTGTCGTTATGCCGCCATGGCTTTATATCAACTTCAATACGGTAAAGAAGGTTAATTGTCTTAAATTTGCTAAACTAATGATTTGAAGCATTTCGATATCGATTACTAAATGTGTATATACAGGAAAATCGACTTTATACCTAAATATAAGATTACGGAATTCTTCTAAATGCACTGCCGTTATGCCGTTAGGGCTTTATGTTAACTTCAGTAAGATAAAGAAGGTTAATTAGCTTAAATATGTTAAACTAATGATTTGAAGCATTTCGATATCGATTGCTAAATGTGTATATACAACAAAATCGACTTTATGCCTTAATATAAGATTACGGAATTCTTCCAAATGCACTGCCGTTATACCGTTAAGGCTTTATGTAAACTTCAGTAAGATAAAGAAGGTTAATTAGCTTAAATATGTTAAACTAATGATTTGAAGCATTTATATATCGATTGCTTAATGAATATATACAAGAAAATCGACTTTATACTTAATATAAGATTACGGAATTCTTCCACATGTACTGTCGTTATGCCGCCATGGCTCTATATCACCTTCAATACGTAAAAGAAGGTTAATTAACTTAAATATGTTAAACTAATGATTTGAAGCATTTCGATATCGATTGCTAAATGCGTATATACAACAAAATCGATTTTATGCCTTAATATAAGATTACGGAATTCTTCCAAATGCACTGCCGATATACCGTTAAGGCTTTATGTAAACTTCAGTAAGATAAAGAAGGTTAATTAGCTTAAATATGTTAAACTAATGATTTGAAGCATTTCTATATCGATTGCTTAATGCATATATACAAGAAAATCGACTTTATACTTAATATAAGATTACGGAATTCTTCCAAATGTACTGTCGTTATGCCGCCATGGCTTTATATCAACTTCCATACGGTAAAGAAGCTTTATTAACTTAAATATGTCAAACTAATGATTTGAAGCATTTCGATATCGATTGCTAAATGTGTATATACAACAAAATCGACTTTATACCTAAATATAAAATTACGGAATTTTTCCAAATGCACTGCCGTTATACCGTTATGGCTTTACGTTAACTTCTGTTCGTTAAAGAAGGTTTATTAACTAAAATATGTTAAACTAATGATATGAAGCATTTCGATATCGATTACTAAATGTGTATATACAGGAAAATCGACTTTATACCTAAATATAAGATTACGGAATTCTTCTAAATGCACTGCCGTTATGCCGTTAGGGCTTTATGTTAACTTCAGTAAGATAAAGAAGGTTAATAAGCTTAAATATGTTAAACTAATGATTTGAAGCATTTCGATATCGATTGCTAAATGTGTATATACAACAAAATCGACTTTATGCCTTAATATAAGATTAAGGAATTCTTCCAAATGCACTGCCGTTATACCGTTAAGGCTTTATGTAAACTTCAGTAAGATAAAGAAGGTTAATTAGCTTAAATATGTTAAACTAATGATTTGAAGCATTTCTATATCGACTGCTTAATGCATATATACAAGAAAATCGACTTTATACTTAATATAAGATTACGGAATTCTTCCACATGTACTGTCGTTATGCCGCCATTGCTCTATATTACCTTCAATACGTAAAAGAAAGTTAATTAACTTAAATATGTTAAACTAGTGATTCGAAGCATTTCGATATCGATTGCTAAATGCGTATATACAACAAAATCGACTTTATACCTAAATATAAAATTACGGAATTTTTCCAAATGTATTGTCGTTATGCCGTTATGGATTAATGTTAACTTCTGTTCTTTAAAGAATTTATTAACTTAAATATGTTAAACTAATGATTTGAAGCATTTTGATATCGATTGCTTAATGTGATATTATAAGAAAATCGATTTTTAAAACTTAAAAAAAAAGGGTTTAAACGGAATTTTTCCCTAAATGTACTGTCGTTATGCCGTTATGGCTTTATATTAACTTCAATACGTTAAAAAAGGGTTTTATTTATTTAAAGATATTTTAAACACTTATTATTTAAAAGAATTTCAAATATCGATTGCAAAAAGTGTATATACAAGAAAATCGACTTTATACCTAAATATAAGTTTAGGGAAATTCTTCTAAATGCAGTGCCGTTATGCCTTTAAATGGCTTTATTTTAATTTCCCCCCCCCCCCCCCCCCCCCCCCCCCCCCCCCCCCCCCCCCCCCCCCCCCCCCCCCCCCCCCCCCCCCCCCCCCCCCCCCCCCCCCCCCCCCCCCCCCCCCCCCCCCCCCCGGGGGGGGGGGGGGGGGGGGGGGGGGGGGGGGGGGGGGGGGGGGGGGGGGGGGGGGGGGGGGGGGGGGGGGGGGGGGGGGGGGGGGGGGGGGGGGGGGGGGGGGGGGGGGGGGGGGGGGGGGGAATTTCGAAATCGATTGCTTAGTGCATATATACAAGAAAATCGACTTTATACCTAAATATAAGTTTACGTAATTCTTCTAAATGCAGTGCCGTAATGCCGTTAAGGTTTTTGTAGACTTCAGTAAGATAAAGAGGGTTAATTAACTTAAATATCTTAAACTAATGATTTGAAGCGTATATAAAAGAAAATCGACTTTATACCTAAATATAAGATTACGTAGTTCTTCTAAATGTACTGTCGTTATGCCGGCATGGCTTTATATCAACTTCAATACGTTAAAGAAGGTTAATTAACTTAAATATGCTAAACTAATGATTTGAAGCATTTCGATATCGATTACCAAATGTGTATATACAAGAAAATCGACTTTATACCTAAATATAAGATTACGGAATTCTTCTAAATGCACTGCCGTTATGCCGTTAGGGCTTTATGTTAACTTCTGTTCGTTAAAGAAGGTTTATTAACTTAAATATGTTAAACCAGTTATTTGAAGCATTCCGATATCGATTGCTTAATGCATATGTACAAGAAAATCGACTTTATAATTAAATATAAGATTACGGAATTCTTCCACATATACTGTCGTTAGGCCGCCATGGCTTTATATCACCTTCAATACATTAAAGAAGGTTAATTAACTTAAATATGTTAAACTAATGATTTGAAGCATTTCGATATCGATTGCTAAATGCGTATATAGAACAAAATCGACTTTATAATTAAATATAAGATTACGGAATTCTTCTAAATGCACTGCCGTTATGCCCCATGGCTTTATGTTAACTTCAGTGCGTTAAAGAAGCTTTATTAACTTAAATATGTTAAACTAATGATTTGAAGAATTTCGATATCGATTGCTAAATGAGTATATACAAGAAAATCGACTTTATACCTAAATATAAGATTACGGTATTCTTCCAAATGCACTGCCGTTTTACCCTTATGGCTTTATGTAAACTACAGTAAGATACAGAAGGATAATTAGCTTAAATATGTTAAACTAATGATTTGAAGCATTTCGATATAGATTGCTTAATGCGTATATACAAGAAAATCGACTTTATACCTGAATATAAGATAAAAGTATTCTTCTAAATGCACTGCCGTTATGCCGTTATGGCTTTATGTTAACTTCAGTTCGTTAGAGAAGCTTTTTTAACTTAAATATGTTAAACCAGTTATTTGAAGCATTTCGACAACAATTTCTTAATGCATATATACAAGAAAATCGACTTTATACCTAAATATAAGATTACGGAATTCTTCTAAATGTACTGTCGTTATATCGCCATGGCTTTATATCAACTTCAGTACTTTAAAGAAGGTTAATTATTTTAAATATGTTAAACTAATGATTTGATGCATTTCGATATCGATTGCCAAATGCATATATACAAGAAAATCGACTTTATTACTAAATATAAGATTACGGAATTCTTCCAAATGCACTGCCGTTATACCGTTAAGGCTTTATATAAACTTCAGTAAGATAAAGAAGGTTAATCAGCTTAAATATGTTAAGCTGATGATTTGAAGCATTTCGATATCGATTGCTAAATGTGTATGTATAAGAAAATCGACTTTATACCTAAATATAAGATTGCGGAATTCTTCTAAATGCACTGCCGTTATGCCGCCATGGCTTTATGTATACTTCAGTGCGTTAAAGAAGCTTTATTAACTTAAATATGTTAAACTAATGATTTGAAGCATTTCGATATCGATTGCTAAATGAGTATATACAAGAAAATCGACTTTATACCTAAATATAAGATTACGGTATTCTTCCAAATGCACTGCCGTTGTACCCTTATGGCTTTATGTAAACTTCAGTAAGATAAAGAAGGTTAATTAACTTAAATATGTTAAACTAATGATTTGAAGCATTTCGATATCGATTGTTAAATGCGTATATAAAAGAAAATCGACTTTATACCTAAATATAAGATTACGGAATTATTCTAAATGCACTGCCGTTATGCCGCCAAGGCTTTATGTTAACTTCAGTGCGTTAAATAAGCTTTACTAACTTAAATATGTTAAACTAATGATTTGAAGCATTTCAATATCGATTGCTAAATGTGTATATACAAGAAAATCGACTTTATACTTAATATAAGATTACGGAATTCTTCCACATGTACTGTCGTTATGCCGCCATGGCTCTATATCACCTTCAATACGTTAAAGGAGGTTAATTAACTTAAATATGTTAAACCAGTTATTTGAAGCATTTCGATATCGATTGCTAAATGCATATGTACAAGAAAATCGACTTTATAATTAAATATAAGATCATGGAATTCTTCCAAATGTACTGTCGTTATGCCGCCATGGCTTTATATCAACGTCAATACGTTAAAGAAGAATAATTAACTTAAATATGCTAAACTAATGATTTGAAGCATTTCGATATCGATTACTAAATGTGTATATACAAGAAAATCGACTTTATACCTAAATATAAGATTACGGAATTTTTCTAAAGTCACTGCCGTTATACCGTTAGGGCTTTATGTTAACTTTTGTTCGCTAAAGGAGGTTTATTAACTTAAAAACCAGTTATTTGAAGCATTCCGATATCGATTGCTAAATGTGTATATACAACAAAATCGACTTTATGCCTTAATATAAGATTACGGAATTCTTCCAAATGCACTGCCGTTATGCCGCCATTGCTTTATGTTAACTTCAGTGCGTTAAAGAAGGTTAATTAGCTTTAATATGTTAAGCAGATGACTTGAAGCATTTCGATATCGATTGCTAAATGTGTATATACAAGAAAATCGACTTTATACCTTAATATAAGATTACGGAATTCTTCCAAATGCACTGCCGTTATGCCGCCATTGCTTTATGTTAACTTCAGTGCGTTAAAGAAGGTTAATTAGCTTAAATATGTTAAGCTGATGACATGAAGCATTTCGATATCGATTGCTAAATGTGTATATATAAGAAAATCGACTTTATACCTAAATATAAGATAACGGAATTCTTCTAAATGCACTGCCGTTATGTCGTTATGGCTACATTTACGGAATCCTTCTAAATGCACTGCCGGTATGCCGCCTCGCTTTATATCACCTTCAATACGTTAAAGAAGGTAAATTAACTTAAATATGTTAAACTGATGATTTGAGGCATTTCGATATCGATTGCTAAATGTGGATATACAAGAAAATCGACTTTATACCTAAATATAAGATTACGATATTATTTCAAATGCACTGCCGTTATGCCGTTAGTGCTTTTTGTTAACTTCTGTTCGTTAAAGAAGGTTTATTAACTTAAATGAGTTGAACTAATGATATGAAGCATTTCGATATCGATTGCTTTATGCATATATACAAGAAAATCGACTTTATGCTTAACATAAGATTACGGAATTCTTCCACATGTACTGTCGTTATGCCGCCATGGCTCTATATCACTTTCAATACGTTAAAAGAGGTTAATTAACTTAAATATCTTAAACTAATGGTTTGAAGCATTTCTATATCGATTGTTAAATATGTAAATACAAGAAAATCGACTTTATACCCAAAAATAAGATTACGGATTTTCTCCTAAATGCACTGCCGTTATACCGTTAAGGCTTTGTGTAGACTTCAGTAAGCTAAAAAAGTTTTTTAACTTAAATATGTTAGACTAATGATTTGAAGCATTTTGATATCGATTGCTAATTGTGTATGTACAAGAAAATCGATTTTATACCTAAATATAAGATAACGGAATTCTTCTACGTGCACTACCGTTATGCCGCCATGGCTTTATGTTAAGTTGAGTGCGTTAAAGAAGCTTTATTAACTTAAATATGTAAAACTAATGATTTGAAGCAATTCGATATCGGTTGCTAAATGAGTATATACAAGAAAATCGACTTTATACCTTAATATAGGATTACGTAATTCTTCTAAATGCACTGCCGTAATGCCGTTAAGGCTTTTGTAGACTTCAGTAAGATAAAGGGGGTTAATTAACTTAAATATGTTAAACTAATGATTTGAAGCATTTCGATATCGATTGCTAAATGCGTATATACAAGAAAATCGACTTTATACCTAAATATCAGATTACGGAATCCTTCTAAATGCACTTCCGGTATGCCGCCATGGCTTTATATCACCTTCAATACGTTAAAAAAGGTTAATTAACTTAAATATGTTAAACTAATGGTTTGAGGCATTTCGATATCGATTGCTAAATGTGGATATACAAGAAAATCGACTTTTTACCTAAATATAAGATTACGGTATTCTTTCAAATGCACTGCCGTTATGCCGTTAGGCCTTTTTGTTAACTTTTGTTCGTTAAAGAAGGTTTATTAACTTAAAAATGATAAACTAATGATATGAAGCATTTCGATATCGATTGCTAAATGTGTATATACAAGAAAATCGACTTTATACATAAATATATGATAACAGAATTCTTCTAAATGCACTGCCGTTATGAAGTAAAGGCTTTTGTAGACTTCAGTAAGATAAAGAGGGTTAATTAACTTAAATATGTTAAACTAATGATTTGAAGCATTTCGATATCGATTGCTAAATGCGCATATACAACAAAATCGACTTTATACCTAAATATAAGATTACGGAATTCTTCTAAATGCACTGCCGTTATGCCGCCATGGCTTTATGTTAACTTCAGTGCGTTAAAGAAGCTTTATTAACTTAAATATGTTAAACCAGTTATTTGAAGCATTCCGATATCGATTGCTAAATGTGTATATGCAATCAAATCGACTTTATGCCTTAATATAAGATTACGGAATTCTTCCAAATGCACTGCCGTTATACCGTTAAGGCTTTATATAAACTTCAGTAAGATAAAGAAGGTTAATTAGCTTTAATATGTTAAACTGATGATTTGAAGCATTTCGATATCGATTGCTAAATGTGTATATACAAGAAAATCGACTTTATACCTTAATATAAGATTACGGAATTCTCCTAAATGCACTGCCGTTATGTCGTTAAAGCTTTTGTAGACTTAAGGTGATAAAGATGGTTAATTAACTTAAATATGTTAAACTAATGATTTGAAGCATTTCGATATCGATTGCTAAATGTGTATATATAAGAAAACTGAATTTATACCTAAATATAAGATTGCGGAATTCTTCTAAATGCACTACCGTTATGCCGTTATGGCTTTATGTTAACTTCTGTTCGTTAAAGAAGGTTTATTAACTTAAATATGTTAAACTAATGATTTGAAGCATTCCGATATCGTTTGCTTAATGCGTATATACAACAAAATCGAATTTGTACCTAAATATAAGATTACGGAATTCTTCTAAAAACACTACCGTTATGCCGCC
Organism: Bactrocera correcta; assembly: GCA_027475135.1. Classification (NCBI taxonomy): domain Eukaryota; kingdom Metazoa; phylum Arthropoda; class Insecta; order Diptera; family Tephritidae; genus Bactrocera; species Bactrocera correcta. The sequence continues at coordinate 14,739,158 of CM050324.1, forward strand.
ATGGCTTTATGTTAACTTCTGTGCGCTAAAGAAGCTTTATTAACTTAAATATGTTAAACTAATGATTTGAAGCATTTCGATATCGATTGCTAAATGTGTATATATAAAAAAATCGACCTTATACCTAAATATAAGATAACGAAATTCTTCTAAATGCACGGCCGTTATATCGTTATGGTTTTATATTAACTTCAGTTCGTTAAAGAAGTTTTATTAATTTAGATACGTTACACCAGTTATTTGAAGCATTTCGAAATCTACTGACTAATGCATATATACAAGAAAATCGACTTTATACTTAAATATAAGATTACGGAACTCTTTCAAATGCACTGTCGTTATACCGTTAAGGCTTTATGTAAACTTCACTAAGATAAAGAAGGTTAATTAGCTTAAATATGTTAAACTAATGATTTGAAGCATTTCGATACCGATTGCTAAATGTGTATATACAAGACAATCGACTTTATACCTAAATATAAGATTAAGGAATTCTTCTAAATGCACTGCCGTTACGCCGCCATGGATTTATGCCAACTTCAGTTCGGTAAAGAAGCTTTATTAACTTAAATATGTTAAAATAATGATTTGAAGTATTTCGATATCGATTGCTAAATGAGTTAATACATGAAAATCGACTTTATACCTATATATAAGATTACGAAATTCTTCCAAATGCACTGCCGTTATACCGTTAAGGCTTTATGTAAACTTCAGTAAGATAAAAAAGGTTAATTAGCTTAAATATGTTAAACTAATGATTTGAAGCATTTCGATATCGATTGCTTAATATGTATATATAAGAAAATCGACTTCTTACCTAAATATAAGATTACGGAATTCTTCTAAATGCACTGCCGTTATGCCGTTAAGGCTTTTGTAGACTTCAGTAAGATAAAGAGGGTTAATTAGCTTAAATATGTTAGACTAATGATTTGAAGCATTTCGATATCGATTGATAAATGCGTATATACAAGAAAATCGACTTTATAATTAAATATAAGATTACGGAATTCATTCAAATGCACTGCCGTTATACCGTTAAGGCTTTATGTAAACTTCACTAAGGTAAAAAAGGTTAATTAGCTTAAATATGTTAAACTAATGATTTGAAGCATTTCGATACCGATTGCTAAATGTGTATGTAACTTAAATATGTTAAACTAATGATATGAAGCATTTCGATATCGATTGCTCAATGCATATATACAAGAAAATCGACTTTATAATTAAATATAAGATTACAGAGTTCTTCTAAATGCACTGCCGTTATACCGTTAAGGCTTTATGTAAACTTCACTAAGATAAAGAAAGTTAATTAACTTAAATATGTTAAACTAATGATTTGAAGCATTTCGAAATCGAGTGTTTAATGCATATATACAAGAAAATCGACTTTATACCTAAATATATAATAACGGAATTCTTCCAAATGTACTGTCGTTATGCTGCCATGGTTTTATATCAACTTCAATATGTTAAAGAAGGTTAATTAACTTAAATATGTTAAACTAATGGTTTGAAGCATTTCGATATCGATTGCTTAATGTGTATATACAAGAATATCGACTTTATACCTAAATATAAGATTACGGAATTCTTCTACATGCATTGCCGTTATGCCGCCATGGATTTATGCAAATTTCAGTTCGTTAAAGAAGCTTTATTAGCATAAATATGTTAGACTAATGATTTGAAGCATTTCGATATCGATTGCTAGATGTGTATATACAACAAAATCGACTATATGCCTAAATATAAGCTTACGGAATTCTTCTAAATGCACTGCGGTTATGCCGCTATGGCTATATGCCAACTTCAGTTCGTAAAAGAAGCTTTATTAACTTAAATATGTTAAACTAATGATTCGAAGCATTTCGATATCGATTGCTAAATGAGTATATACAAGAAAATCGACTTTATACCTTAATATAAGATTACGGAATTCTTTCAAATGCACTGCCGCTATGCCGTTAAGGCTTTTGTAGACTTCAGTAAGATAGAGAGGGTTAATTAATTTAAATATGTTAAACTAATGATTTGAAGCATTTCGATATCGATTGCTAAATGTGTATATACAAGAAAATCGAATTAATACCTAAATATAAGATTACAGAATTCTTCTACATGCACTGCGGTTATGCCGCTATGGCTACATGCCAACTTCAGTTCGTAAAAGAAGCTTTATTAACTTAAATATGTTAAACTAATGATTTGAAGAATTTCGATATCGATTGCTAAGTGTGTATATACAAAAAGTCGACTTTATACCTAAATGTAAGCTTACGGAATTCTCCTAAATGCACTGCCGTTTTGCCGCCATAGCTTTATGCCAACTTCAGTTCGTTAAAGAAGCTTTATTAACTTAAATATGTTAAACTAATGATTTGAAGCATTTCGAAATGGATTACTTAATGAATATATACAAGAAAATCGACTTTATACCTAAGTATAAGATTACGGAATTCTTCTAAGTGTACTGTCGTTATACCGCCATGGATTTATATCACCTTCGATACGTCAAAGAAGGTTATTTAACTTAAATATGTTAAACTAATGATTTGAAGAATTTCGATATCGATATCAAAGTGCGTATATACAACAAAATCGACTTTATACCTAAATATAAGATTACGGAATTCTTCTACATACACTGCCGTTATGCCGCCATGGCTTCATATCACCTTCAATACGTTAAAGAAGGTTACTTAACTTAAACATGTTAAACTAATGATTTGAAGCATTTCGATATCGATTGCTAAATGTGTATGTACAACAAAATCGACTTTATACCTAAATATAAGATTACGGAATTCTTCCAAATGTACTGTCATTATGCCACCATTGCTCTATATCACCTTCGATACGTCAAAGAAGGTTAATTAACTTAAATATGTTAAACTAATGATTTGAAGAATTTCGATAGCGATTGCAAAGTGCGTATATACAACAAAATCGAATTTATATTCTTCTAAATGCACTGCCGTTATGCCGCTATGGCTATATGCCAACTTCAGTTCGTTAAAGAAGCTTTATTAACTTAAATCTGTTAAACTAATGATTTGAAGCATTTCGATATCGATTGCTAAATGAGTATATACAAGAAAATCGACTTTATACCTTAATATAAGATTACGGAATTCTTCCAAATGCACTGCCGCTATGCCGTTAAGGCTTTTGTATCCTTCAGTAACATAGAGAGGGTTAATTAACTTAAATATGTTAAACTAATGATTTGAAGCATTTCGATATCGATTGCTAAATGCGTATATACAAGAAAATCGACTTTATACCTAAATATAAGATTACGGAGTTCTTCTAAATGCACTGCCGTTATGCTGCCATGGCTTTATATCAACTTCAATATGTTAAAGAAGATTAATTAACTTAAATATGTTAAACCAATGATTTGCAGCATTTCGATATCCATTGCTAAATGTGTATATACAAGAAAATCGACTTCATACCTAAATATAAGATTACGGAATTCTTCTATATGCATTGCCGTTATGCCGCCATGGATTTATGCCAACTTCAGTGCGTTAAAGAAGCTTTATTTACTTAAATATGTTAAACTGATGGTTTGAAACATTTCGATATCGATTGCTATAATGCATGTATATATAAGAAAATCGACTTTATACCTAAATACAAGGTAACGGAATTCTTATAAATGCACAGCCGTTATGCCGTTATGGCTTTATGTTAACTTCAGTTCGTTAAAGAAGTTTGATTAAATTAAATATGTTAAATTAATGATTTGAAGCATCGCGATATCGATTGCTTAATGCATATATACAAGAAAATCGACTTTATGCCTAAATATAAGATTACGAAATTCTTCCAAATACTCAGCCGTTATACCGCCATGGCTTTGTATTAACTTTAATACGTTAAGGAAGGTTAATTAACTTAAACATGTTAAACTAATGATTTGAAGCATTTCGATATTAATTGCTAATTGCATATATACAAAAAAAATCGACTTTATACCTAAATATAAGATTACGGAATTCTTCCAAATGTACTCTCGTTATGCCGCCATGGCTTTATATCACCTTCAATACGTTAAAGAAGGTTAATTAACTTAAATATGTTAAACTAATGATTTGAAGCATTTCGAAATCGATTGCATAATGCATATATACAAGAAAATCGACTTTATATCTGAATATAAGATTACGAAATTCTTCCAAATGCTCTGCCGTTATACCGGTATGGCTTTATGTAAACTTCAGTAAGACAAAGAAGGTTAATTAACTTAAATATGTTAAACCAGTTATTTGAAGCATTTCGATATCGATTGCTAAATGCATATATACAAGAAAATCGACTTTATACCTAAATATAAGATTACGGAATTCTTCCAAATGTACTGTCATTATGCCACCATTGCTCTATATCACCTTCGATACGTTAAAGAAGGTTAATTAACTTAAATATGTTAAACTTATGATTTGAAGCATTTCGAAATCGATTGCATAATGCATATATACAAGAAAATCGACTTTATACATGAATATAGGATTACGAAATTCTTCCAAATGCTCTGCCGTTATACCGTTATGGCTTTATGTAAACTTCAATAAGATAAAGAAGGTTAATTAACTTAAATATGTTAAACTAATGATTTGAAGCATTTCGAAATCGAGTGCTTAATGCATATATACAAGAAAATCGACTTTATACCTAAATATAAGATTACGGAATTCTTCTAAATGCACTACCGTTATGCCGTTATGCCTTTATGTTAACTTCTGTTCGTTAAAGAAGGTTTATTAACTTAAATATGTTAAACCAGTTATTTGAAGCATTTCGATATCGATTGCTAAATGCATATATACAAGAAAATCGAATTTATACCTAAATATAAGATTACGGAATTCTTCCAAATGTACTGTCGTTATGCTGCCATGGCGTTATATGAACTTCAGTATACTAAAGAAGGTTAATTAACTTAAATATGTTAAACTAATGATTTGAAGCATTTCGAAATCGATTACTTAATGCACATATACAAGAAAATCGACTTTATACCTAAATATAAGATTGCGGAATTCTTCCAAATGTACTGTCGTTATGCCGCCATTGCGTTATATCACCTTCGCTACGTCAAAGAAGGTTACTTAACTTAAATATGTTAAACTAATTATTTAAAGCATTTCGATATCGATTGCTTAATGAGTATGTACAACAAAATCGACTTTATACCTAGATATAAGCTTACGGAATTCTTCTAAATGCACTGCGGTTATGCCGCTATGGCTATATGCCAACTTCAGTTCGTAAAAGAAGCTTTATTAACTTAAATATGTTAAACTAATGATTCGAAGCATTTCGATATCGATTGCTAAATGAGTATATACAAGAAAATCGACTTTATACCTTAATATAAGATTACGGAATTCTTTCAAATGCACTGCCGCTATGCCGTTAAGGCTTTTGTAGACTTCAGTAAGATAGAGAGGGTTAATTAATTTAAATATGTTAAACTAATGATTTGAAGCATTTCGATATCGATTGCTAAATGCGTATATACAAGAAAATCGACTTTAAACCTAAATATAAGATAACGGAATTCTTCTAAATGTACTGTCGTTATGCCGTTATGGCTTTATGGTTACTTCAGTTCGTTAAAGAAGTTTTATTAACTTAGTAATTTTATACCAGTTATTTGAAGCATTTCGAAATCGATTGCTTAATGCATATATACAAGAAAATCGACTTTATATCTATATATAAGAATACGGAATTCTTCCAAATGTACTGTCGTTATGCTGCCATGGCTTCATATCAACTTCAATATGTTAAAGAAGGTTAATTAACTTAAATATGTTAAACTAATGATTTGAAGCATTTCGACATGGATTGCTAAATGTGTATATACAAGAAAATCGACTTTATACCTAAATATAAGATTACGGAATTCTTCTACATGCATTGCCGTTATGACGCCATGGATTTATGCCAACTTCAGTGCGTTAAAGAAGCTTTATTAGCTTAAATATGTTAAACTAAGGATTTGAAGCATTTCGATATCGATTGCTAAATGCGTATATACAACAAAATCGACTTTATACCTAAATATAAGATTACGGAATTCTTCTACATGCATTGCCGTTATGACGCCATGGATTTATGCCAACTTCAGTGCCTTAAAGAAGCTTTATTAGCTTAAATGTGTTAAACTAATGATTTGAAGCATTACGATATCGATTACTTAATGCATATATGCAAGAAAATCGACTTCATACCTAAATACAAGATTACGGAATTCTTCCAAATGCTGTGCCGTTATACCGTTATGGCTTTATGTAAACTTCAATAAGATAAAGAAGGTTAATTAACTTAAATATGTTAAACTAATGATTTGAAGCATTTCGAAATCGAGTGCTTAATGCATATATACAAGAAAATCGACTTTATACCTAAATATAAGATTACGGAATTCTTCCAAATGTACCGTCGTTATGCTTCTATGGCTTTATATCAACTTCAATATGTTAAAGAAGGTTGATTAACTTAAATATGTTAAACTAATGATTTGAAGCATTTCGACATGGACTGCTAAATGTGTATATACAAGAAAATGTACTGTCGTTATGCTGCCATGGCGTTATATGAACTTCAATATGTTAAAGAAGGTTAATTAACTTAAATATGTTAAACTAATGATTTGAAGCATTTCGATTTCGATTGCTTAATGCATAAAATCGACTTTATACCTAAATTTAAGTTTACGGAATTCTTCCAAATGTACTGCCGTTATGCCGCCATGGCTTTACATCAACTTCAATATGTTAAATAAGGTTAATTAACTTAAATATGCCAAACTAAGGATTTGAAGCATTTCGATATCGATTGCTAAATGTGTATATATACAAAAAAAAATCGACTTTATACCTAAATATAAGATTACGTAATTCTTCTAAATGCACTACCGTTATGCCGTTATGCCTATTTGTTAACTTCTGTTCGTTAAAGAAGGTTTATTAACTTAAATATGTTAAAACAGTTATTTGAAGCATTTCGATATCGATTGCTAAATGCATATATACAAGAAAATCGACTTTATACCTAAATAAAAGACTACGGAATTCTCCCAAATGTACTGTCATTATGCCGCCATTGCTCTATATCACCTTCGATACGTTAAAGAAGGTTAATTAACTTAAATATGTTAAACTAATGATTTGAAGCATTCCGATATCGATTGCTAAATGTGTATATACAAGAAAATCGACTTTATACCTAAATATAAGATAACGGAGTTCCTCTAAATGCACTGCCGTTATGCCGTTATGGCTTTATGTTAACTTCAGTTCGTTAAAGAAGGTTTATTAACTTAAATATGTTAAACCAGTTATTTCGAGCATTTCGAATTCGAGTGCTTAATGCATATATACAAGAAAATCGACTTTATACCTAAATATAAGATTACGGAATTCTTCCAAATGTACTGTCGTTATGCCGCCATTGCGTTATATCACCTTCGATACGTCAAAGAAGGTAAATTAACTTAAATATGTTAAACTAATGATTTGAAGCATTTCGATATCGATTGCTAAATGTGTATATACAACAAAATCGACTTTATACCTAAATATAAGATTACGGAATTCTTCCAAATGCACTGCCGTTATACCGTTATGGCTTTATGTAAACTTAAATTATATTAAGAAGGTTACTTAACTTAAATATGTTAAACTAATTATTTAAAGCATTTCGATATCGATTGCTTAATGAGTATGTACAACAAAATCGACTTTATACCTAAATATAAGCTTACGGAATTCTTCTAAATGCACTGCGGTTATGCCGCTATGGCTATATGCCAACTTCAGTTCGTAAAAGAAGCTTTATTAACTTAAATATGTTAAACTCATGATTCGAAGCATTTCGATATCGATTGCTAAATGCGTATATACAAGAAAATCGACTTTAAACCTAAATATAAGATAACGGAATTCTTGTAAATGCACTGCCGCTATGCCGTTAAGGCTTTATGTTAACTTCAGTTCGTTAAAGAAGGTTTATTAACTTAAATATGTTAAACCAGTTATTTCGAGCATTTCGAAATCGATTGCTGAATGCATATATACAAGAAAATCGACTTTATACCTAAATAAAAGATTACAGAATTCCTCTACATACACTGCCGTTATGCCGCCATGGCTTCGTATCACCTTCAATACGTTAAAGAAGGTTACTTAACTTAAATATGTTAAACTAATGATTTGAAGCATTTCGATATCGATTGCTAAATGTGTGTGTACAACAAAATCGACTTTATAACTAACTATAAGATTACGGAATTCTTCCAAATGCACTGCCGTTATGCCGCCATGGCTTTATGTTAACTTCAGTTCGTTAAAGAAGATTTATTAACTTAAATATGTTAAACCAGTTATTTGAAGCATTTCGAAATCGATTGTTTAAGGCATTTATACAAGAAAATCGACTTTATACCTAAATATAAAATTACGAAATTCTTCCAAATGCTCTGCCATTATACCGCCATGGCTTTGTATTAACTTTAATACGTTAAGGAACGTTAATTAACTTAAACATGTTAAACTAATGATTTGAAGCATTTCGATGTTAATTGCTAAATGCATATATACAACAAAAATCGACTTTATACCTAAAAACAAGATTACGGAATTCTTCCAAATGTACTGTCGTTATGCTGCCATGGCTTCATATCAACTTCAATATGTTAAAGAAGGTTAATTAACTTAAGTATGTTAAACTAATGATTTGAAGCATTTCGATATCGATTGCTAATATGTATATACAACATAATCGACTTTATACCAAATACAAGATTACGGAATTCTTCCAAATGCTCTGCCGTTATACTGTTATGGCTTTATGTAAACTTCAGTAAGATAAGGAAGGTTAGTTAGCTTAAATATGTTAAACTAATGATTTGAAGCATTTCGATATCGATTACTTAATGCATATATGCAAGAAAATCGACTTCATACCTAAATATAAGATTACGGAATTCTTCCAAATGCTGTGCCGTTATACCGTTATGGCTTTATGTAAACTTCAATAAGATAAAGAGGGTTAATTAACTTAAATATGTTAAACTAATAATTTGAAGCATGTCGAAATCGATTGCATAATGCATATGTACAAGAAAATCGACTTTATACCTAAATATAAGATTACGGAATTCTTCCAAATGTACCGTCGTTATGCTTCTATGGCTTTATATCAACTTCAATATGTTAAAGAAGGTTAATTAACTTAAATATGTTAAACTAATGATTTGAAGCATTTCGACATGGATTGCTAAATGTGTATATACAAGAAAATCGACTTTATACCTAAATATAAGATTACGGAATTCTTCTACATGCATTGCCGTTATGCCGCCATGGATTTATGCCAACTTCAGTGCGTTAAAGAAGCTTTATTAGCTTAAATATGTTAAACTAATGATTTGAAGCATTTCAAAATCGATTGCTAAATGCGTATATACAACAAAATCGACTTTATACCTTAATATAAGATTACGGAATTCTTCTAAATGCACTGCCGTTATGCCGCCATGACTTTATGTTAACTTCAGTGCGTTAAAGAAGCTTTATTTACTTAAATGTGTTAAACTAATGGTTTGAAGCTTTTCGATATTAATTGCTAAATGCATATATACAAAAAAAATCGACTTTATACCTAAAAACAAGATTACGGAATTCTTCCAAATGAACTGTCGTTATGCCGCCATGGCTTTATATCACCTTCAATACGTTAAAGGAGGTTAATTAACTTAAATATGTTAAACTAATGATTTGAAGCATTTCGAAATCGATTGCTTAATGCATATATACAAGGAAATCGACTTTATACCTAGATATAAGATTACGGAATTCTTCCAAATGTACTGTCGTTATGCTGCCATGGCGTTATATGAACTTCAATATGTTAAAGAAGGTTAATTAACTTAAATATGTTAAACTAATGATTTGAAGCATTTCGATTTCGATTGCTTAATGCATATATACAAGTAAATCGACTTTATACCTAAATTTAAGTTTACGGAATTCTTCCAAATGTACTGCCGTTATGCCGCCATGGCTTTACATCAACTTCAGTATGTTAAATAAGGTTAATTAACTTAAATATGCCAAACTAAGGATTTGAAGCATTTCGATATCGATTGCTAAATGTGTATATATACAAAAAAAATCGACTTTATACCTAAATATAAGATTACGTAATTCTTCTAAATGCTCTACCGTTATGCCGTTATGCCTTTATGTTAACTTCTGTTCGTTAAAGAAGGTTTATTAACTTAAATATATTAAACCAATTATTTGAAGCAATTCGATATCGATTGTTAAATGCATATATACAAGAAAATCGACTTTATACCTTAATATAAGATTACGGAATTCTTCCAAATGTACTGTCATTATGCCGCCATTGCTCTATATCACCTTCGATACGTTAAAGAAGGTTAATTAACTTAAATATGTTAAACTAATGATTTGAAGCATTTCGATATCGATTGCTAAATGTGTATATACAAGAAAATCGACTTTATACCTAAATATAAGATAACGGAGTTCCTCTAAATGCACTGCCGTTATGCCGTTATGGCTTTATGTTAACTTCATTTCGTTAAAGAAGGTTTATTAACTTAAATATGTTAAACCAGTTATTTCGAGCATTTCGAAATCGATTGCTTAATGCATATATACAAGAAAATCGACTTTATACCTAAATATAAGATTACGGAATTCTTCCAAATGTACTGTCGTTATGCCGCCATGGCTTTGTATTAACTTTAAAACGTTAAATAAAGTTAATTAACTTAAATATGTTAAACTAATGATTTGAAGGATTTCGATATCGATTGCTAAATGTGTATATACAACAAAATCACTTCTTACCTAATATAAGATTACGGAATTCTTCCAAATGCACTGCCGTTATGCCGCCATGGCTTCATATCACCTTCCATACGTTAAAGAAGGTTATTAACTTAAATATGTAAACTAATGATTTGAAGCATTTCGATATCGATTGCTAAATGTGTATGTACAACAAAATCGACTTTATACCTAATATAAGATTACGGAATTCTTCCAAATGCACTGCCGTTATGCCGCCATGGCTTCATATCACCTTCAATACGTTAAAGAAGGTTACTTAACTTAAATATGTTAAACTAATGATTTGAAGCATTTCGATATCGATTGCTAAATGTGTATGTACAACAAAATCGACTTTATACCTAAATATAAGATTACGGAATTCTTCCAAATGCACTGCCGTTATGCCGCCATGGCTTTATATTAACTTCAATACGTTAAAGAAGTTATTAACTTAAATATGTTAAACTAATGATTTGAAGCATTTCGATATCGATTGCTAAATGCATTATACAAAAAATCGACTTTATACCTAAAATAAGATTACGGAATTCTTCCAAATGTACTGTCGTTATGCCGCCATGGCTTTATATTAACTTCAATACGTTAAAGGAAGTTAATTAACTTAAATATGTTAAACTAATGATTTGAAGCATTTCGAAATCGATTGCTTAATGCATATATACAAGAAAAATCGACTTTATACCTAAATATAAGATTACGGAATTCTTCCAAATGTACTGTCGTTATGCCGCCATGGCTTTATATAACTTCAATACGTTAAAGAAGGTTAATTAACTTAAATATGTTAAACTAATGATTTGAAGCATTTCGATATTCGATTGCTTAATGCATATATACAAGGAAAATCGACTTTATACCTAAATATAAGATTACGGAATTCTTCCAAATGTACTGTCGTTATGCCGCCATGGCTTTATATCAACTTCAATATGTTAAAGAAGGTTAATTAACTTAAATATGTTAAACTAATGATTTGAAGCATTTCGATTTCGATTGCTTAATGCATATATACAAAAAAATCGACTTTATACCTAAATCTAAGTTTACGGAATTCTTCCAAATGTACTGCCGTTATGCCGCCATGGCTTTACATCAACTTCAATATGTTAAATAAGGTTAATTAACTTAAATATGTTAAACTAATGATTTGAAGCATTTCGATTTCGATTGCTTAATGCATATATACAAGAAAATCGACTTTATACCTAAATATAAGATTACGGAATTCTTCCAAATGTACTGTCGTTATGCCGCCATGGCTTTGTATTAACTTTAATACGTTAAATAAGGTTAATTAACTTAAACATGTTAAACTAATGATTTGAAGGATTTCGATATCGATTGCTAAATGTGTATATACAACAAAATCGACTTCTTACCTGAATATAAGATTACGGAATTCTTCCAAATGCACTGCCGTTATACCGTTATGGCTTCATATCACCTTCCATACGTTAAAGAAGGTTACTTAACTTAAATATGTTAAACTAATGATTTGAAGCATTTCGATATCGATTGCTAAATGTGTATGTACAACAAAATCGACTTTATACCTAATGATTTGAAGCATTTCGATTTCGATTGCTTAATGCATATATACAAGAAAATCGACTTTATACCTAAATATAAGATTACGGGATTCTTCTACATGCACTGCCGTTATGCCGCCATGGCTTCATATAACCTTCAATTCGATAAAGAAGGTTACTTAACTTAAATATGTTAAACTAATGATTTGAAGCATTTCGATATCGATTGCTAAATGTGTATGTACAACAAAATCGACTTTATACCTAAATATAAGATTACGGAATTCTTCCAAATGCACTGCCGTTATGCCGCCATGGCTTTATGTTAACTTCAGTTCGTTAAAGAAGGTTTATTAACTTAAATATGTTAAACCAGTTATTTGAAGCATTTCGAAATCGATTGCTTAATGCATTTATACAAGAAAATCGACTTTATACCTAAATATAAGATTACGGAATTCTTCCAAATGTACTGTCGTTATGCCGCCATGGCTTTGTATTAACTTTAATACGTTAAGGAACGTTAATTAACTTAAACATGTTAAACTAATGATTTGAAGCATTTCGATATTAATTGCTAAATGCACATATACAAGAAAAAAAATCGACTTTATACCTAAAAACAAGATTACGGAATTCTTCCAAATGTACTGTCGTTATGCCGCCATGGCTTTATATCACCTTCAATACGTTAAAGAAGGTTAATTAACTTAAATATATTAAACTAATGATCGGAAGCATTTCGATATCGATTGCTAAATGCGTATATACAAGGAAATCGACTTTATACATAAATATATGATAACGGAATTCTTCTAAATGCACTGTCGTTGTACCCTTATGGCTTTATGTAAACTTCAGTAAGACAAAGAAGGTGAATTAGCTTAAATATGTTAAACTAATGATTTGAAGCATTTCGAAATCGATTGCTTAATGCATATATACAAGAAAATCGACTTTATACCTAAATATAAGATAACGCAATTCTTCCAAATGTACTGTCGTTATGCTGCCATGGCTTTATGTAAACTTCAGTAAGTTAAAGAAAGTAAATTAACTTAAATATGTTAAACCAATGATTTGAAGCATTTCGATATCGATTGCTAAATGTGCATATACAAGAATATCGACTTTGTACCTAAATATAAGATTACGGAATTCTTCTACATGCACTGCCGTTATGCCGCCATGGATTTATATGAACTTCAATATGTTAAAAAGGGTTAATAAATTTAAATATGTTAAACTAATGATTTGAAGCATTTCGATATCGATTGCTAAATGCGTATGTTCAACAAAATCGACTTTATACCAAATATAAGATTACGGATTTCTTCCAAATGCTCTGCCGTTATACTGTTATGGCCATATGTAAACTTCAGTAAGATAAAGAAGGTTATTTAGCTTAAATTTGTTAAACTAATGATATGAAGCATTTCGATTTCGATTGCTTAATGCATATATACAAGAAAATCGACGTTATACCTAAATATAAGATTACGGAATTTTTCCAAAATCTGTGCCGTTATACCGTTATGGCTTTATGTAAACTTCAATAAGATCAAGAAGGCTAATTAACTTAATTATGTTAAACTAATGATTTGAAGCATTTCGATATCGATTGCTAAATGTGTATATACAAGAATATCGACTTTATACCTAAATATAAGATTACGGAATTCTTCTACATGCACTGCCGTTATGCCGCCATGGATTTATATGAACTTCAATATGTTAAAAAGGGTTAATAAATTTAAATATGTTAAGCTAATGATTTGAAGCATTTCGATATCGATTGCTTAATGCATATATACAAGAAAATCGACTTTTTACCTAAATATAAGATTACGGAATTCTTCCAAATGCACTGCCGTTATACCGTTAAGGCTTTATGTAACCTTCAGTAAGATAAAGAAGATTAATTACCTTAAATATGTTAAGCTAAGGATTTGAAGCATTTCGATATCGATTGCTAAATGCGTATATACAACAAAATCAACGTCATACCTAAATATAAGATTACGGAATTCTTCCAAATGCACTGCCGTTATGCCGCCATGGCTTTATATCACCTTCAATACGTTAAAGAAGGTTAATTAACTTAAATATGTTAAACTAATGATTTGAAGCATTTCGATATCGATTGCTAAATGTGTATATACAACAAAATCGACTTCTTACCTAAATATAAGATTACGGAATTCTTCCAAATGCACTGCCGTTATACCGTTATGGCTTTATGCAATCTTTAGTAAGATAAAGAAAGTTAATTAACTTAAATATGTTAAACCAATGATTTGAAGCATTTTGATATCGATTGCTAAATGTGTATATTCAAGAAAATTGAATTTATACCTAAATACAAGATTACGGAATTCTTCCAAATGCACTGCCGTTATGCCGCCATGGCTTTATATCACCTTCAATAAGTTAAAGAAGCTTTATTAATTTAAATATGTTAAGATAATGATTTGAAGCATTTCGATATCGATTGCTAAATGCGTATATACAAGGAAATCGACTTTGTACATAAATGTATGATAACGGAATTCTTCTAAATGCACTGCCGTTGTACCCTTATGGCTTTATGTAAACTTCAGTAAGACAAAGAAGGTTAATTAGCTTAAATATGTTAAACTAATGATTTGAAGCATTTCGATATCGATTGCAAAATGTGTATAATTAAGAAAATCGACTTTATACCTAAATATAAGATTACGGAATTCTTCCAAATGTACCGTCGTTATGCTTCTATGGCTTTATATCAACTTCAATATGTTAAAGAAGGCTAATTAACTTAAATATGTTAAACTAATGATTTGAAGCATTTCGATATCGATTGCTTAATGCATATATACAAGAAAATCGACTTTATACCTAAATATAAGATTACGGATTTGAAGCATTTCGATATCGATTGCTAAATGCGTATATACAACAAAATCAACTTCATACCTAAATATAAGATTACGGAATTCTTCCAAATGCACTGCCGTTATGCCGCCATGGCTTTATATAACCTTCAATACGTTAAAGAAGCTTTATTAATTTAAATATGTTAAGATAATGATTTGAAGCATTTCGATATCGATTGCTAAATGTGTATATACAACAAAATCGACTTTATACCTAAATATAAGATTACGGAATTCTTCCAAATGCACTGCCGTTATATCGTTATGGCTTTATGCAATCTTTAGTAAGATAAAGAAAGTTAATTAACTTAAATATGTTAAACTAATGATTTGAAGCATTTCGATATCGATTGCTAAATGTGTATATTCAAGAAAATTGAATTTATACCTAAATACAAGATTACGGAATTCTTCCAAATGCACTGCCGTTATGCCATGGCTTTATATCACCTTCAATAAGTTAAAGAAGCTTTATTAATTTAAATATGTTAAGATAATGATTTGAAGCATTTCGATATCGATTGCTAAATGCGTATATACAAGGAAATCGACTTTATACATAATTATATGATTACGGAATTCTTCTAAATGCACTGCCGTTGTACCCTTATGGCTTTATGTAAACTTCAGTAAGACAAAGAAGGTTAATTAGCTTAAATATGTTAAACTCATGATTTGTAGCATTTCGATATCGATTGCAAAATGTGTATATTTAAGAAAATCGACTTTATACCTAAATATAAGATTACGGAATTCTTCTAAACGCACTGCCGTTATGCCGTTAAGGCTTTATGTAAACTTCAATAAGATAAAGAAGGTTAATTAACTTAAATATGTTAAACTAATGATTTGAAGCATGTCGAAATCGATTGCATAATGCATATATACAAGAAAATCGACTTTATACCTAAATATAAGATTACGGAATTCTTCCAAATGTACCGTCGTTATGCTTCTATGGCCTTATGTAAACTTCAGTAAGATAAAGAAGGTTATTTAGCTTAAATTTGTTAAACTAATGATATGAAGCATTTCGATATCGATTGCTTAATGCATATATACAAGAAAATCGACTTTATACCTAAATATAAGATTAGGAATTCTTCCAAATGTACTGTCGTTTTGCTGCCATGGCTTTATATCAACTTCAATATGTTAAAGAAGGCTAATTAACTCAAATATGTTAAACTAATGATTTGAAGCATTTCGATATCGATTGCTAAGTGTGTATATACAACAAAATCGTTTTTATACCATAGATAAGATTACGGAATTCTTCCAAATGCTCTGCCGTTATACCGTTATGGCTTTATGTAAACTTAAAGTAAGATAAAGAAGGTTAATTAACTTAAATATGTTAAACTAATGATTTGAAGCATTTCGAAATCGATTGCTTAATGCATATATACAAGAAAATCGACTTTATACCTAAATATAAGATTACGGAATTCTTCCAAATGTACTGTCGTTATGCTGCCATGGCTTTATAGAACTTCAATATGTTAAAGAAGGTTAATTAACTTAAATATGTTAAACTAATGATTTGAAGCATTTCGATATCGATTGCTTAATGCATATATACAAGAAAATCGACTTTATACCTAAATATAAGATTACGGAATTCTTCCAAATGCTCTGCCGTTATACCGTTATGGCTTTATGTAAACTTCAGTAAGATAAAGAAGGTTAATTAGCTTAAATATGTTAAACTAATGATTTGAAGCATTTCGATATCGATTGCTAATGCATATATACAAGAAAATCGACTTTATACCTAAATATAAGATTACGGAATTCTTCCAAATGCACTGCCGTTATACCCTTATGGCTTTATGTAAACTTCAGTAAGATAAAGAAGTTTAATTAGCTTAAATATGTTAAACTAATGATTTGAAGCATTTCGATATCGATTGCTTAATGTGTATATACAAGAAAATCGATTTATACCTAAATATAAGATTACGGAATTCTTCCAAATGCACTGCCGTTATACCGTTAAGGCTTTATGTAACTTCAGTAAGATAAAGAGGGTTAATTAACTTAAATATGTTAAACTAATGATTTGAAGCATTTCGAAATCGATTGCTTAATGCATATATACAAGAAAATCGACTTTATACCTAAATATAAGATAACGGAATTCTTCTAAATGCACTGCCGTTATGCCGCCATGGCTTTATGTTAACTTCAGTAGTTAAAGAAGTTAATTAACTTAAATATGTTAAACTAATGATTTGAAGCATTTCGATATCGATTGCTAAATGTTTATATATAAGAAAATCGACTTTATACCTAAATATAAGATTACGGAAATTCTTCTAAATGCTACTGCCGTTATGCCGTTATGGCTTTATGTAACTTCAGTAAGATAAAGAAGTTAATTAGTTAAATATGTTAAACCATTATTTGAAGCATTTCGAAATCGATTGCTTAATGCATATATACAAGAAAATCGACTTTATACATAAATAAAATGATTAGGAATTTTTCCCTAAATGTACTGTCGTTTTGCTGCCATGGCTTTATGTCAACTTCAGTATGTTAAAAAAGGGTTTTAATTGCCTTAAATATGTTAAACTAATGATTTGAAGCATTTCGATATCGATTGCTAAGTGTGTATATATAAGAAAATCGACTTTATACCAAATATAAGATTACGGAATTTTTCCCTAAATGCTCTGCCGTTATACTGTTATGGCCTTATGTAAACTTCAGTAAGATAAAGAAGGTTATTTAAAGCTTAAATTTGTTAAACTAATGATTTGAAGCATTTCAAATATCGATTCCCTTAATGCATATATACAAGAAAATCGACTTTATACCTAAATATAAGATTACGGAATTCTTCCAAATGTACTGTCGTTATGCTGCCATGGCTTTATAAGAACTTCAATATGTTAAAGAGGGTTAATTAACTTAAATATGTTAAACTAATGATTTGAAGCATTTCGATACCGATTGCTTAATGCATATATACAAGAAAATCGACTTTATACCTAAATATAAGATTACGAAATTCTTCCAAATGCTCTGCCGTTATACCGTTATGGCTTTATGTAAACTTCAGTAAGATAAAGAAAGTTAATTAGATTAAATATGTTAAACTAATGATTTGAAGCATTTCGAAATCGATTGCTTAATGCATATATACAAGAAAATCAAGTTTATACCTAAATATAAGATTACGGAATTCTTCCAAATGCACTGCCGTTATACCATTAAGGCTTTATGTAACCTTCAGTAAGATAAAGAAGGTTAATTAGCTTAAATATGTTAAACTAATGATTTGAAGCATTTCGATGTCGATTGCTAAATGCGTATATACAAGGAAATCGACTTTATACATAAATATATGATAACGGAATTCTTCTAAATGCACTGCCGTTGTACCCTTATGGCTTTATGTAAACTTCAGTAAAACAAAGAAGGTTAATTAGCTTTAATACGTTAAACTAATGATTTGAGGCATCTCGATATCGATTGCAAAATGTGTATATTTAAGAAAATCGACTTTATACCTAAATATAAGATTACGTAGTTCTTCTACATGCACTGCCGTTATGCCGCCATGGTTTTTGTAGACTTCAGTAAGATAAAGAGGGTTAATTAACTTAAATATGATAAACTAATGATTTGAAGCATTTCGATATCGATTGCCAAATGCGTATATACAAGAAAATCGACTTTATACCTAAATATAAGATAACGGAATTCTTCTAAATGCACTGCCGTTGTGCCGCCATGGCTTTATGTTAACTTAAGTGCGTTAAAGAAGCTTTATTAACTTAACC
The DNA here is from genome assembly GCA_027475135.1 of Bactrocera correcta. Taxonomy (NCBI): domain Eukaryota; kingdom Metazoa; phylum Arthropoda; class Insecta; order Diptera; family Tephritidae; genus Bactrocera; species Bactrocera correcta. Next base: position 14,758,306 of record CM050324.1, read on the forward strand.
CTTTCACTACCGTACTGTACGCAGCGATGTTATAAAAGTTTAGGTCGTTTTTTCGGATGGATATAATCTTCTAAAAGAGAAAAATAAAACAATTTTTTTTTTCGTATCCTTCAGAAGGAAGATATGTCCTGGGATAATATGTCCCACTGGTATATTTACACGGTATTAATTGGGACTATATATCCCATTGGTATAATTTTTTGAGAATAATAAAATTTAGTTTTTATTTGTAACTCAATTTACGTTTTATTTATTTATGGAACATGCCAAAACATTGAAAGCATAAGGGCTCTTTGCACATTGAACAAATGTAATACGTGCGTTTTTCTTTTTTTATTGAGGTGCATAAAACACAGCGTCTGCGGCGATCACCTTTTACTGGCATATGATCTCCCACGTTTAACCTTTTTTTTGCTCTTTTTGACCTGGGTCCTTTTGTTGTAGATGTCCTTTTGACTTTTGTCCCAACTCTTCCTTGCGCAATGAGCTGTTCTGCGAGTGGAACAATAAAATTTTTCAGTTGAAACTTTTTGTGGATATTTTCCTGATAAACAATATGGGCATTTACAATAGATGTCATGAGAAGCTTGAAAAATACTTTACGCCACCATTTGCTTGATTTTCTGTTCTGTTCATAAGTTTTAACCTTTTGATCAGATATGTCAACTCCTCCCATGTTCTCATTATTGAAAGCCAATGCTTTAGGACAGTTAGTAACAACCCTTGAACCAGCTTTTTGCTTTCTGAAGACTACGGACATTGTAGGACTATGACAGTTGCTCATAACAATAACTTCACGTGAGTCCTGCCATTTTGCTACCATTATACCGCTTTCGCTAATGCAAAATTTACATTCACCTTTCTTCAAACGGTCACTAATGGTTGGCAAGTTCTTTCTATTTTGAATACATGTTCCTACGCAAGCAAATGGCAAAGTTTTCATCAGATTATATGAGGTGAAAAAACGGTCAAAAACCAACACAGTATCTGGATTTCGAATAGTTTTGCACAATTTAAAAACGACTCTCTCCCCTAAAGTTCCTGATAATGTTGAGCATTCCTCTTTACCCGCATAAATATTAAAATCATATGTATAACCAGTTTTAGAATCACACCTTTGCCAAATTTTTATGCCACGTTTAGTCGGCTTCATCGGAAGATATTGCTTTAGAGAAGATCGACCTTTAAATTTTGCCATGGACTCATCGATGCTTTGACGCAAACTATCGGTACGAGTTTTGACAAACGTATATTTCAAACAATTGGTAACTTCTTCTATATAATAAAGCTTAGATGCTGCTTAAGGTTTCTCAGGGAAGTTAAAATAATTTTGACATTAAGATCTGAAAACGAGTTCGCGACATCGCCTTTTTTATGTACTCATTTCCCATGGATTCATTTTGGGACCAGTAATCAGAAATCTCTGGAAGTTGATTATAACCCATTATAAGCGTAATGCCCAACAAAATTTTAATTTCTGATGCATCAGTTGGTGCAATATTATAACTTTTTTGTTTTTTTAGAATGCTCAATCGTTCATTTGTGCACTGCGCGATAAAAATAAATAATGATTCTGGAAAAATGCATTTGAAGACTTCGAACTCAGTTGCATTCCTTGAAATTTGAGCCAACAGAATGGGCTCAACGTCTTCAGTGATAGAAAAGCGAGGACGAAATAAAACTGATGGTTCTCCCCATACTACTGGAAGATTGGAACTTTCACTGGATAACACTATTGCATTATCAATATCCGTTACTTCATCATCCTCGCTCGGAGACTCGTCTACTTCGTTCTCGGAATCCGGAATATACTCTGAGTCAGAAGCACTAAAATCACTTACGTCAGAGTCGCTGGAATTGATAATCGCCAAAATGTCGTCTTCCCTCATATTTCTGGCAGATTTTTTTCTATTATTCATTCTGTAAAATTGAAAGATATAAATTCTATGAATATTTCCATTTCGGAAATGTATACCAATGGGATTATGTGTCCCGCTTATTTGAATTATACAATTCCAATGGGATCATATATCCCTACTGGACAAAACCCCAAATAAACGAATTTATTTACAACATTTTGTTGCGAACTCACCTTATTATAATGAAAAACACTTATTTTATTCACTCAAATTAATTTAGTAAACAGAAACACTTTTATACATTTACAAATAGGCAAACACGTGCACATTCACTGAAGGTTGCTGTCGGTTAATTGCAATAAAAGGCAGTACAGTTATTGAAAGAAACCAAGTCAGCTGATATTGAACGAAAAATACTGTAAACTACCAATGGGACCTTTTCCTATCTAAATTGAGCTTGAATTGTATTTTTGACGATTTTTTAAATTTCTCTTGGGATGCATGATCCCCATGGTAGTGAAAGGGTTAAATATGTTAAACTAATGATTTGAAGCGTTTCAATATCGATTGCTAAATGTGTATATATAAGAAAATCGACTTTATACCTAAATATAAGATAACGGAATTCTTCTAAATGTACTGTCGTTATGCCGTTATGGCTTTATGTCAACTTCAGTTCGTTAACGAAGTTTTATTAACTTAGTAATGTTATACCACTTATTTGAAGCATTTCGAAATCGATTGCTTAATGCATATATACAAGAAAATCGACTTTATACCTAAATATAAGATTACGGAATTCTTCCAAATGTACTGTCGTTTTGCTGCCATGGCTTTATATCAACTTCAATATGTTAAAGAAGGTTAATTAACTTAAATATGTTAAACTAATGATTTGAAGCATTTCGATATCGATTGCTAAGTGTGAATATACAACAAAATCGACTTTATACCAAATATAAGATTACGGAATTCTTCCAAATGCTCTGCCGTTATACTGTTATGGCCTTATGTAAACCTCAGTAAGATAAAGAAGGTTATTTAGCTTAAATTTGTTAAACTAATGATTTGAAGCATTTCGATATCGATTGCTAAATGCGTATATACAAGAAAATCGACTTTATACATAAATATATGATAACGGAATTCTTCCAAATGCACTGCCGTTATACCGTTAAGGCTTTATGTAAACTTCAGTAAGATAAAGAAGGTTAATTAGCTTAAATATGTTAAACTAATGATTTGAAGCATTTCGATATCGATTGCTAAATGGTATATACAAGAAAATCGACTTTATACCTAAATATAAGATTACGGAATTCTTCCAAATGCACTGCCGTTATACCGTTAAGGCTTTATGTAACCTTCAGTAAGTATAAAGAAGTTAATTAACTTAAATATGTTAAATAATGATTTGAAGCATTTCGATATCGATTGCTAAATGTGTATATACAACAAAATCGACTTTATACCTAAATATAAGATTACGGAATTCTTCCAAATGCACTGCCGTTATCCGTTATGGCTTTATGTCAACTTCAATAAGATAAAGAAGTTAATTAACTTAAATATGTTAAACTAATGATTTGAAGCATTTCGATATCGATTGCTAAATGTGTATATACAAGAAAATCGACTTTATACCTAAATATAAGATTACGGAATTCTTCCAAATGCACTGCCGTATATCCGTTATGGCTTTATGTCAACTTCAGTAAGATAAAGAAGTTTATTAAATTAAATATGTTAAGATAATGATTTGAAGCATTTCGATATCGATTGCTAAATGCGTATATACAAGGAAATCGACTTTATACATAAATATATGATAACGGAATTCTTCTAAATGCACTGCCGTTGTACCCTTATGGCTTTATGTAAACTTCAGTAAGACAAAGAAGGTTAATTAGCTTAAATATGTTAAACTCATGATTTGTAGCATTTCGATATCGATTGCAAAATGTGTATATTTAAGAAAATCGACTTTATACCTAAATATAAGATTACGGAATTCTTCTAAACGCACTGCCGTTATGCCGTTAAGGCTTTATGTAAACTTCAATAAGATAAAGAAGGTTAATTAACTTAAATATGTTAAACTAATGATTTGAAGCATGTCGAAATCGATTGCATAATGCATATATACAAGAAAATCGACTTTATACCTAAATATAAGATTACGGAATTCTTCCAAATGTACCGTCGCTATGCTTCTATGGCTTTATATCAACTTCAATATGTTAAAGAAGGCTTATTAACTTAAATATGTTAAACTAATGATTTGAAGCATTTCGATATCGATTGCTTAATGCATATATACAAGAAAATCGACTTTATACCTAATTATAAGATTAGGAATTCTTCCAAATGTACTGTCGTTTTGCTGCCATGGCTTTATATCAACTTCAATATGTTAAAGAAGGCTAATTTACTTAAATATGTTAAACTAATGATTTGAAGCATTTCGATATCGATTGCTAAGTGTGTATATACAACAAAATCGACTTTATACCAAATATAAGATTACGGAATTCTTCCAAATGCTGTGCCGTTATACCGTTATGGCTTTATGTAAACTTCAATAAGATAAAGAAGGTTAATTAACTTAAATATGTTAAACTAATGATTTGATGCATTTCGAAATCGATTGCTTAATGCATATATACAAGAAAACCAACTTTATACCTTAATATAAGATTACGGAATTCTTCCAAATGCACTGCCGTTATACCGTTATGGCTTTATGTAAACTTCAGTAAGATAAAGAAAGTTAATTAGATTAAATATGTTAAACTAATGATTTGAAGCATTTCGAAATCGATTGCTTAACGCATATATACAAGAAAACCAACTTTATACCTTAATATAAGATTACGGAATTCTTCCAAATGCACTGCCGTTATACCATTATGGCTTTATGTAAACTTCAGTAAGATAAAGAAGGTTATTTAGCTTAAATTTGTTAAACTAATGATTTGAAGCATTTCGATATCGATTGCTTAATGCATATATACAAGAAAATCGACTTTATACCTAAATATAAGATTACGGAATTCTTCCAAATGTACTGTCGTTTGCTGCCATGGCTTTATATAACTTCAATATGTTAAAGAAGGCTAATTAACTTAAATATGTTAAACTAATGATTTGAAGCATTTCGATATCGATTGCTAAGTGTGTATATACAACAAAATCGACCTTATACCAAATATAAGACTACGGAATTCTTCCAAATGGTCCGCTGTTATACTGTTATGGCCTTATGTAAACTTCAGTAAGATAAAGAAGGTTATTTAGCTTAAATTTGTTAAACTAATGATATGAAGCATTTCGATATCTATTGCTTAATGCATATATACAAGAAAATCGACTTTATACCTAAATATAAGATTAGGAATTCTTCCAAATGTACTGTCGTTTTGCTGCCATGGCTTTATATCAACTTCAATATGTTAAAGAAGGCTAATTAACTCAAATATGTTAAACTAATGATTTGAAGCATTTCGATATCGATTGCTAAGTGTGCATATACAACAAAATCGTTTCTATACCATAGATAAGATTACGGAATTCTTCCAAACGCTGTGCCGTTATACCGTTATGGCTTTATGTAAACTTCAATAAGATAAAGAAGGTTAAATAACTTAAATATGTTAAACTAATGATTTGATGCATTTCGAAATCGATTGCTTAATGCATATATACAAGAAAATCGACTTTATACCTAAATATAAGATTACGGAATTCTTCCAAATGTACTGTCGTTATGCTGCCATGGCTTTATAAGATCTTCAATATGTTAAAGAGGGTTAATTAACTTAAATATGTTAAACTAATGATTTGAAGCATTTCGATACCGATTGCTTAATGCATATATACAAGAAAATCGACTTTATACCTAAATATAAGATTACGAAATTCTTCCAAATGCTCTGCCGTTATACCGTTATGGCTTTATGTAAACTTCAGTAAGATAAAGAAAGTTAATTAGATTAAATATGTTAAACTAATGATTTGAAGCATTTCGAAATCGATTGCTTAATGCATATATACAAGAAAATCAAGTTTATACCTAAATATAAGATTACGGAATTCTTCCAAATGCACTGCCGTTATACCATTAAGGCTTTATGTAACCTTCAGTAAGATAAAGAAGGTTAATTAGCTTAAATATGTTAAACTAATGATTTGAAGCATTTCGATGTCGATTGCTAAATGCGTATATACAAGGAAATCGACTTTATACATAAATATATGATAACGGAATTCTTCTAAATGCACTGCCGTTGTACCCTTATGGCTTTATGTAAACTTCAGTAAAACAAAGAAGGTTAATTAGCTTTAATATGTTAAACTAATGATTTGAGGCATCTCGATATCGATTGCAAAATGTGTATATTTAAGAAAATCGACTTTATACCTAAATATAAGATTACGTAGTTCTTCTACATGCACTGCCGTTATGCCGCCATGGTTTTTGTAGACTTCAGTAAGATAAAGAGGGTTAATTAACTTAAATACGATAAACTAATGATTTGAAGCATTTCGATATCGATTGCCAAATGCGTATATACAAGAAAATCGACTTTATACCTAAATATAAGATAACGGAATTCTTCTAAATGCACTGCCGTTGTGCCGCCATGGCTTTATGTTAACTTAAGTGCGTTAAAGAAGCTTTATTAACTTAACCCTTTCACTACCGTACTGTACGCAGCGATGTTATAAAAGTTTAGGTCGTTTTTTCGGATGGATATAATCTTCTAAAAGAGAAAAATAAAACAATTTTTTTTTTCGTATCCTTCAGAAGGAAGATATGTCCTGGGATAATATGTCCCACTGGTATATTTACACGGTATTAATTGGGACTATATATCCCATTGGTATAATTTTTTGAGAATAATAAAATTTAGTTTTTATTTGTAACTCAATTTACGTTTTATTTATTTATGGAACATGCCAAAACATTGAAAGCATAAGGGCTCTTTGCACATTGAACAAATGTAATACGTGCGTTTTTCTTTTTTTATTGAGGTGCATAAAACACAGCGTCTGCGGCGATCACCTTTTACTGGCATATGATCTCCCACGTTTAACCTTTTTTTTGCTCTTTTTGACCTGGGTCCTTTTGTTGTAGATGTCCTTTTGACTTTTGTCCCAACTCTTCCTTGCGCAATGAGCTGTTCTGCGAGTGGAACAATAAAATTTTTCAGTTGAAACTTTTTGTGGATATTTTCCTGATAAACAATATGGGCATTTACAATAGATGTCATGAGAAGCTTGAAAAATACTTTACGCCACCATTTGCTTGATTTTCTGTTCTGTTCATAAGTTTTAACCTTTTGATCAGATATGTCAACTCCTCCCATGTTCTCATTATTGAAAGCCAATGCTTTAGGACAGTTAGTAACAACCCTTGAACCAGCTTTTTGCTTTCTGAAGACTACGGACATTGTAGGACTATGACAGTTGCTCATAACAATAACTTCACGTGAGTCCTGCCATTTTGCTACCATTATACCGCTTTCGCTAATGCAAAATTTACATTCACCTTTCTTCAAACGGTCACTAATGGTTGGCAAGTTCTTTCTATTTTGAATACATGTTCCTACGCAAGCAAATGGCAAAGTTTTCATCAGATTATATGAGGTGAAAAAACGGTCAAAAACCAGCACAGTATCTGGATTTCGAATAGTTTTGCACAATTTAAAAACGACTCTCTCCCCTAAAGTTCCTGATAATGTTGAGCATTCCTCTTTACCCGCATAAATATTAAAATCATATGTATAACCAGTTTTAGAATCACACCTTTGCCAAATTTTTATGCCACGTTTAGTCGGCTTCATCGGAAGATATTGCTTTAGAGAAGATCGACCTTTAAATTTTGCCATGGACTCATCGATGCTTTGACGCGAACTATCGGTACGAGTTTTGACAAACGTATATTTCAAACAATTGGTAACTTCTTCTATATAATAAAGCTTAGATGCTGCTTTAGGTTTCTCAGGGAAGTTAAAATAATTTTGACATTAAGATCTGAAAACGAGTTCGCGACATCGCCTTTTTTATGTACTCATTTCCCATGGATTCATTTTGGGACCAGTAATCAGAAATCTCTGGAAGTTGATTATAACCCATTATAAGCGTAATGCCCAACAAAATTTTAATTTCTGATGCATCAGTTGGTGCAATATTATAACTTTTTTGTTTTTTTAGAATGCTCAATCGTTCATTTGTGCACTGCGCGATAAAAATAAATAATGATTCTGGAAAAATGCATTTGAAGACTTCGAACTCAGTTGCATTCCTTGAAATTTGAGCCAACAGAATGGGCTCAACGTCTTCAGTGATAGAAAAGCGAGGACGAAATAAAACTGATGGTTCTCCCCATACTACTGGAAGATTGGAACTTTCACTGGATAACACTATTGCATTATCAATATCCGTTACTTCATCATCCTCGCTCGGAGACTCGTCTATTTCGTTCTCGGAATCCGGAATATACTCTGAGTCAGAAGCACTAAAATCACTTACGTCAGAGTCGCTGGAATTGATAATCGCCAAAACGTCGTCTTCCCTCATATTTCTGGCAGATTTTTTTCTATTATTCATTCTGTAAAATTGAAAGATATAAATTCTATGAATATTTCCATTTCGGAAATGTATACCAATGGGATTATGTGTCCCGCTTATTTGAATTATACAATTCCAATGGGATCATATATCCCTACTGGACAAAACCCCAAATAAACGAATTTATTTACAACATTTTGTTGCGAACTCACCTTATTATAATGAAAAACACTTATTTTATTCACTCAAATTAATTTAGTAAACAGAAACACTTTTATACATTTACAAATAGGCAAACACGTGCACATTCACTGAAGGTTGCTGTCGGTTAATTGCAATAAAAGGCAGTACAGTTATTGAAAGAAACCAAGTCAGCTGATATTGAACGAAAAATACTGTAAACTACCAATGGGACCTTTTCCTATCTAAATTGAGCTTGAATTGTATTTTTGACGATTTTTTAAATTTCTCTTGGGATGCATGATCCCCATGGTAGTGAAAGGGTTAAATATGTTAAACTAATGATTTGAAGCGTTTCAATATCGATTGCTAAATGTGTATATATAAGAAAATCGACT
>CM050324.1:14767815-14789815 GCA_027475135.1 Bactrocera correcta
TTAGGTATAAATTCGAATTTGTTGTATATACGCATTTAGCAATCGATATCGAAATGCTTCAAATCATTAGTTTAACATATTTAAGTTAATTAACCCCCTTTAACGCACTGAAGTTAACATAAAGCCATGGCGGCATAACGGCAGTGCATGTAGAAGAATTCCGTAATCTTATATTTAGGTATAAAGTCGATTTTTTTGTATATATGCATTTAGAAATCGATATCGAAATGCTTCAAATAACTGGTTTAACATATTTATGTTAATTAACCCTCTTTATCATACTGAAGTCTACAAAAGCCTTAACGGCATAACGGGAGTGCATTTAGAAGAACTACGTAATCTTATATATATGTATAAAGTCGATTTTCTTGTACATATGCATTAAGCAATCGATTTCGAAATGCTTCAAATCATTAGTTTAGCATATTTAAGTTAATTAACCCTCTTTATCTTACTGAAGTCTACAAAAGCCTTAACGGCAGTGCATTTAAAAGAATAACGTATTCTTATATTTCGGCATAAAGTCGATTTTCTTGTCTATACTCATTTAGGAATCGATATCGAAATGCTTAAAATCATTAGTTTAACACATTTAAGTTAATAAAGCTTCTTTAACGCACTGAAGTTAACACAAAGCCATGGCGGCATAACGGCAGTGCATTTACAAGAATTCCGTAATCTTATATTTAGGTATAAAGTCGAAATTTCTTTTATATGCTCATTTAGCAATCGATATCGAAATGCTTCAAATCATTAGATTAACATATTTAAGTTAAATAACCCTCTTTATCTTACTGAAGTCTACAAAAGCCTTAACGGTATAACGGCAGTGCATTTAGAAGAATTCCGTAATCTCGTATTTAGGTATAAAATCCATTTTCTTGTATATACACATTTAGCAATCGATATCGAAATGCTTCAAATCATTAGTTTAACACATTTAAATTAACTAACCTTCTTTAACGTTTTGAAGGTGATATAAAGCCATGGCGGCATAACGGCAGTGCATGCAGAAGAATTCCGTAATCTTATATTTAGGTATAAAGTCGAATTTGTTGTATATACGCATTCAGCAATCGATATCGAAATGCTTCAAATCATTAGTTTTAACATATTTAAATAAATTAACCTTCTTTAACGTATTGGAGGTGATATAAAGCTATGGCGTCATAACGACAGTACATTTGGAAGTATTCCGTAATCTTATATTTAGGTATAAAGTCGATTTTTTTGTATATATGCATTTAGCAATCGATATCGAAATGCTTCAAATATCTGGTTTAACATATTTAAGTTAATAAACCTTCTTTAACGAGCAGAAGTTAGCATAAAGCCATAACGGCATAACGGCAGTGCATTTAGAAGAATTCCGTAATCTTATATTTAGGTATAAAGTTGATTTTCATGTATATACACATTAAGCAATCGATATCGAAATGCTTCAAACCATTAGTTTAACATATTTAAGTTAATTAACCCTCTTTATCTTACTGAAGTCTACAAAAGCCTTAACGGCATAACGGCAGGGCATTTAGAAGAATTCCGTAATCTTATATTTAGGTATAAAGTCGATTTTCTTTTATATACTCATTTAGCAATCGTTAAAGAAATGCTTCAAATCATTAGTCAAACATATTTAAGTTAATTAACCCTCTTTATCTTACTGAAGTCTACAAAAGCCTTAACGGCAGTGCATTTAAAAGAATAACGTATTCTTATATTTCGGCATAAAGTCGATTTTCTTGTCTATACTCATTTAGGAATCGATATCGAAATGCTTAAAATCATTAGTTTAACACATTTAAGTTAATAAAGCTTCTTTAACGCACTGAAGTTAACACAAAGCCATGGCGGCATAACGGCAGTGCATTTACAAGAATTCCGTAATCTTATATTTAGGTATAAAGTCGATTTTCTTTTATATGCTCATTTAGCAATCGATATCGAAATGCTTCAAATCATTAGTTTAACATATTTAAGTTAAATAACCCTCTTTATCTTACTGAAGTCTACAAAATCCTTAACGACATAACGGCAGTGCATTCAAAAGAACTACGTAATCTTATATTTAGGTATAAAGTCGATTTTGTTGTACATACACATTTAGCAATCGATATCGAAATGCTTCAAATCATTAGTTAAACATATTTAAGTTAAGTAACCTTCTTTAACGTATTGAGGGTGATATAAAGCCATGGCGGCATAACGGCAGTGCATGTAGAAGAATTCCGTAATCTTATATTTAGGTATAAAGTCGAATTTGTTGTATATACGCATTTAGCAATCGATATCGAAATGCTTCAAATCATTAGTTTAACATTTTTAAGTTAATTAACCTCCTTTAACGCACTGAAGTTAACATAAAGCCATGGCGGCATAACGGCAGTGCATGTAGAAGAATTCCGTAATCTTATATTTAGGTATAAAGTCGATTTTTTTGTATATATGCATTTAGAAATCGATATCGAAATGCTTCAAATAACTGGTTTAACATATTTATGTTAATTAACCCTCTTTATCATACTGAAGTCTACAAAAGCCTTAACGGCATAACGGGAGTGCATTTAGAAGAACTACGTAATCTTATATTAGTATAAGTCGATTTTCTTGTACATATGCATTAAGCAATCGATTTCGAAATGCTTCAAATCATTAGTTTAGCATATTTAAGTTAATTAACCCTCTTTATCTTACTGAAGTCTAAAAAAGCCTTAACGTCAGTGCTTTTAAAAGAATAACGTATTCTTATATTTCGGCATAAAGTCGATTTTCTTGTCTATACTCATTTAGGAATCGATATCGAAATGCTTAAAATCATTAGTTTAACACATTTAAGTTAATAAAGCTTCTTTAACGCACTGAAGTTAACACAAAGCCATCGGCATAACGGCAGTGCATTTACCAGAATTCCGTAATCTTATATTTAGGTAAAAAGTCGATTTTCTTTTATATGCTCATTTAGCAATCGATATCGAAATGCTTCAAATCATTAGATTAACATATTTAAGTTAAATAACCCTCTTTATTTTACTGAAGTCTACAAAACCCTTAACGGTATAACGGCAGTGCATTTAGAAGAATTCCGTAATCTCGTATTTAGGTAAAAAATCCATTTTCTTGTATATACACATTTAGCAATCGATATCGAAATGCTTCAAATCATTAGTTTAACACATTTAAGTTAACTAACCTTCTTTAACGTTTTAAGGTGATATAAACCCATGGCGGCATAACGGCAGTGCATGCAGAAGAATTCCGTAATCTTATATTTAGGTATAAAGTCGAATTTGTTGTATATACGCATTTAGCAATCGATATCGAAATGCTTCAAATCATTATTTTAAACCATATTTAAATTAATTAAACTTCTTTAACGTATTGGAGGTGATATAAAGCTATGGCGTCATAACGACAGTACATTTGGAAGTATTCCGTAATCTTATATTTAGGTATAAAGTCGATTTTTTTGTATATATGCATTTAGCAATCGATATCGAAATGCTTCAAATATCTGGTTTAACATATTTAAGTTAATAAACCTTCTTTAACGAGCAGAAGTTAGCATAAAGCCATAACGGCATAACGGCAGTGCATTTACAAGAATTCCGTAATCTTATATTTAGGTATAAAGTCGATTTTCTTTTATATGCTCATTTAGCAATCGATATCGAAATGCTTCAAATCATTAGTTTAACATATTTAAGTTAATTAACCCTCTTTATCTTACTGAAGTCTACAAAATCCATAACGGCATAACGGCAGTGCATTCAAAAGAACTACGTAATCTTATATTTAGGTATAAAGTCGATTTTGTTGTACATACACATTTAGCAATCGATATCGAAATGCTTCAAATGATTAGTTAAACATATTTAAGTTAAGTAACCTTCTTTAACAAGCCATGGCGGCATAACGGCAGTGCATGTAGAAGAATTCCGTAATCTTATATTTAGGTATAAAGTCGAATTTGTTGTATATACGCATTTAGCAATCGATATCGAAATGCTTCAAATCATTAGTTTAACATATTTAAGTTAATTAACCTTCTTTAACGCACTGAAGTTAACATAAAGCCATGGCGGCATAACGGCAGTGCATGTAGAAGAATTCCGTAATCTTATATTTAGGTATAAAGCCGATTTTTTTGTATATATGCATTTAGAAATCGATATCGAAATGCTTCAAATAACTGGTTTAACATATTTAAATTAATTAACCCTCTTTATCATACTGAAGTCTACAAAAGCCTTAACGGCATAACGGGAGTGCATTTAGAAGAACTACGTAATCTTATATTTAGGTATAAAGTCGATTTTCTTGTACATATGCATTAAGCAATCGATTTCGAAATGCTTCAAATCATTAGTTTAACATATTTAAGTTAATTAACCCTTTTTATCTTACTGAAGTCTAAAAAAGCCTTAACGGCATAACGGCAGTGCATTTACAATAATTCCGTAATCTTATATTTAGGTATAAAGTCGATTTTGTTGTATATACGCATTTAGCAATCGATATCGAAATGCTCCAAATAACTGGTTTAACATATTTAGGTTAATAAACCTTCTTTAACGCACTGAAGTTAACATAAAGCCATGGCGGCATAACGGCAGTGCATGTAGAAGAATTCCGTAATCTTATATTTAGGTATAAAGTCGAATTTGTTGTATATACGCATTTAGCAATCGATATCGAAATGCTTCAAATCATTAGTTTAACATATTTAAGTTAATTAACCTTCTTTAACGCACTGAAGTTAACATAAAGCCATGGCGGCATAACGGCAGTGCATGTAGAAGAATTCCGTAATCTTATATTTAGGTATAAAGCCGATTTTTTTGTATATATGCATTTAGAAATCGATATCGAAATGCTTCAAATAACTGGTTTAACATATTTAAATTAATTAACCCTCTTTATTATACTGAAGTCTACAAAAGCCTTAACGGCATAACGGGAGTGCATTTAAAAGAACTACGTAATCTTATATTTAGGTATAAAGTCGATTTTGTTGTAGATACACATTTAGCAATCGATATCGAAATACTTCAAATCATTAGTTAAAAATATTTAAGTTAAGTTACCTTCTTTAACGTATTGAAGTTGATATAAAGCCATGGCGGCATAACGGCAGTGCATGTAGAATAATTCCGTAATCTTATATTTATATATAAAGTCGATTTTGTTGTATATACGAATTTAGCAGTCGATATCGAAATGCTTCAAATCATTAGTTTAACATATTTAAGTTAATAAAGCTTCTATAACGCACTGAAGTTAACACAAAGCCAAAACGGCATAAGAGCAGTGCATTTAGCAGAATTCCGTAATCTTATATTTAGGTATAAAGTCGATTTTCTTGTACATATGCATTAAGCAATCGATTTCGAAATGCTTCAAATCATTAGTTTAACATATTTAAGTTAATTAACCCTCTTTATCTTACTGAAGTCTAAAAAAGCCTTAACGGCATAACGGCAGTGCATTTACAATAATTCCGTAATCTTATATTTAGGTATAAAGTCGATTTTGTTGTATATACGCATTTAGCAATCGATATCGAAATGCTCCAAATAACTGGTTTAACATATTTAGGTTAATAAACCTTCTTTAACGCACTGAAGTTAACATAAAGCCATGGCGGCATAACGGCAGTGCATGTAGAAGAATTCCGTAATCTTATATTTAGGTATAAAGTCGAATTTGTTGTATATGCGCATTTAGCAATCGATATCGAAATGCTTCAAATCATTAGTTTAACATATTTAAATTAATTAACCTTCTTTGACGTATTGAAGGTGATATAAAGCTATGGCGGCATAACGACAGTACATTTGGAAGTATTCCGTAATCTTATATTTAGGTATAAAGTCGATTTTTTTGTATATATGCATTTAGCAATCGATATCGAAATGCTTCAAATAACTGGTTTAACATATTTAAGTTAATAAACCTTCTTTAACGAACAGAAGTTAACATAAAGCCATAACGGCATAACGGCAGTGCATTTAGAAGAATTCCGTAATCTTATATTTAGGTATAAAGTCGAATTTGTTGTATATACGCATTTAGCAATCGATATCGAAATGCTTCAAATCATTAGTTTAACATATTTAAATTAATTAACCTTCTTTAACGTATTGAAGGTGATATAAAGCTATGGCGGCATAACGACAGTACATTTGGAAGTATTCCGTAATCTTATATTTAGGTATAAAGTCGATTTTTTTGTATATATGCATTTAGCAATCGATATCGAAATGCTTCAAATAACTGGTTTAACATATTTAAGTTAATAAACCTTCTTTAACGAACAGAAGTTAACATAAAGCCATAACGGCATAACGGCAGTGCATGTAGAATAATTCCGTAATCTTATATTTAGGTATAAAGTCGATTTTGTTGTATATACGCATTTAGCAGTCGATATCGAAATGCTTCAAATCATTAGTTTAACATATTTAAGTTAATAAAGCTTCTATAACGCACTGAAGTTAACACAAAGCCAAAACGGCATAACAGCAGTGCATTTAGCAGAATTCCGTAATCTTATATTTAGGTATAAAGTCGATTTTCTTGTACATATGCATTAAGCAATCGATTTCGAAATGCTTCAAATCATTAGTTTAACATATTTAAGTTAATTAACCCTCTTTATCTTACTGAAGTCTACAAAAGCCTTAACGGCATAACGGCAGTGCATTTAGAAGAATTCCGTAATCTTATATTTAGGTATAAAGTCGATTTTCTTGTACATATGCATTAAGCAATCGATTTCGAAATGCTTCAAATCATTAGTTTAACATATTTAAGTTAATTAACCCTCTTTATCTTACTGAAGTCTACAAAAGCCTTAACGGCATAACGGCAGTGCATTTACAAGAATTCCGTAATCTTATATTTAGGTATAAAGTCGATTTTCTTTTATATGCTCATTTAGCAATCGATAACGAAATGCTTCGAATCATTAGTTTAACATTTTTAAGTTAATAAAGCTTCTTTAACGAACTGAAGTTAACACAAAGCCATAACGGCATAACGGCAGTGCATTTAGAAGAATTCCGTAATCTCGTATTTAGGTTTAAATCCATTTTCTTGTATATACACATTTAGCAATCGATATCGAAATGCTTCAAATCATTAGTTTAACACATTTAAGTTAACTAACCTTCTTTAACGTATTGAAGGTGATATAAAGCCATGGCAGTGCATGTACAATAATTCCGTAATCTTATATTTAGGTATAAAGTCGATTTTCTTGTACATATGCATTAAGCAATCGATTTCGAAATGCTTCAAATCATTAGTTTAACATATTTAAGTTAATTAACCCTCTTTATCTTACTGAAGTCTAAAAAAGCCTTAACGGCATAACGGCAGTGCATTTACAATAATTCCGTAATCTTATATTTAGGTATAAAGTCGATTTTGTTGTATATACGCATTTAGCAATCGATATCGAAATGCTCCAAATAACTGGTTTAACATATTTAGGTTAATAAACCTTCTTTAACGCACTGAAGTTAACATAAAGCCATGGCGGCATAACGGCAGTGCATGTAGAAGAATTCCGTAATCTTATATTTAGGTATAAAGTCGAATTTGTTGTATATACGCATTTAGCAATCGATATCGAAATGCTTCAAATCATTAGTTTAACATATTTAAGTTAATTAACCTTCTTTAACGCACTGAAGTTAACATAAAGCCATGGCGGCATAACGGCAGTGCATGTAGAAGAATTCCGTAATCTTATATTTAGGTATAAAGCCGATTTTTTTGTATATATGCATTTAGAAATCGATATCGAAATGCTTCAAATAACTGGTTTAACATATTTAAATTAATTAACCCTCTTTATTATACTGAAGTCTACAAAAGCCTTAACGGCATAACGGGAGTGCATTTAAAAGAACTACGTAATCTTATATTTAGGTATAAAGTCGATTTTGTTGTAGATACACATTTAGCAATCGATATCGAAATACTTCAAATCATTAGTTAAAAATATTTAAGTTAAGTTACCTTCTTTAACGTATTGAAGTTGATATAAAGCCATGGCGGCATAACGGCAGTGCATGTAGAATAATTCCGTAATCTTATATTTATATATAAAGTCGATTTTGTTGTATATACGAATTTAGCAGTCGATATCGAAATGCTTCAAATCATTAGTTTAACATATTTAAGTTAATAAAGCTTCTATAACGCACTGAAGTTAACACAAAGCCAAAACGGCATAAGAGCAGTGCATTTAGCAGAATTCCGTAATCTTATATTTAGGTATAAAGTCGATTTTCTTGTACATATGCATTAAGCAATCGATTTCGAAATGCTTCAAATCATTAGTTTAACATATTTAAGTTAATTAACCCTCTTTATCTTACTGAAGTCTAAAAAAGCCTTAACGGCATAACGGCAGTGCATTTACAATAATTCCGTAATCTTATATTTAGGTATAAAGTCGATTTTGTTGTATATACGCATTTAGCAATCGATATCGAAATGCTCCAAATAACTGGTTTAACATATTTAGGTTAATAAACCTTCTTTAACGCACTGAAGTTAACATAAAGCCATGGCGGCATAACGGCAGTGCATGTAGAAGAATTCCGTAATCTTATATTTAGGTATAAAGTCGAATTTGTTGTATATGCGCATTTAGCAATCGATATCGAAATGCTTCAAATCATTAGTTTAACATATTTAAATTAATTAACCTTCTTTGACGTATTGAAGGTGATATAAAGCTATGGCGGCATAACGACAGTACATTTGGAAGTATTCCGTAATCTTATATTTAGGTATAAAGTCGATTTTTTTGTATATATGCATTTAGCAATCGATATCGAAATGCTTCAAATAACTGGTTTAACATATTTAAGTTAATAAACCTTCTTTAACGAACAGAAGTTAACATAAAGCCATAACGGCATAACGGCAGTGCATTTAGAAGAATTCCGTAATCTTATATTTAGGTATAAAGTCGAATTTGTTGTATATACGCATTTAGCAATCGATATCGAAATGCTTCAAATCATTAGTTTAACATATTTAAATTAATTAACCTTCTTTAACGTATTGAAGGTGATATAAAGCTATGGCGGCATAACGACAGTACATTTGGAAGTATTCCGTAATCTTATATTTAGGTATAAAGTCGATTTTTTTGTATATATGCATTTAGCAATCGATATCGAAATGCTTCAAATAACTGGTTTAACATATTTAAGTTAATAAACCTTCTTTAACGAACAGAAGTTAACATAAAGCCATAACGGCATAACGGCAGTGCATGTAGAATAATTCCGTAATCTTATATTTAGGTATAAAGTCGATTTTGTTGTATATACGCATTTAGCAGTCGATATCGAAATGCTTCAAATCATTAGTTTAACATATTTAAGTTAATAAAGCTTCTATAACGACTGAAGTTAACACAAAGCCAAAACGGCATAACAGCAGTGCATTTAGCAGAATTCCGTAATCTTATATTTAGGTATAAAGTCGATTTTCTTGTACATATGCATTAAGCAATCGATTTCGAAATGCTTCAAATCATTAGTTTAACATATTTAAGTTAATTAACCCTCTTTATCTTACTGAAGTCTACAAAAGCCTTAACGGCATAACGGCAGTGCATTTAGAAGAATTCCGTAATCTTATATTTAGGTATAAAGTCGATTTTCTTGTACATATGCATTAAGCAATCGATTTCGAAATGCTTCAAATCATTAGTTTAACATATTTAAGTTAATTAACCCTCTTTATCTTACTGAAGTCAAACAAAAGCCTTAACGGCATAACGGCAGTGCATTTACAATAATTCCGTAATCTTATATTTAGGTATAAAGTCGATTTTTTTTATATGCTCATTTAGCAATCGAAAATCGAAATGCTTCGAATCACTGGTTTAACATTTTTAAAGGTTAATAAAGCTTCTTTAACGCACTGAAGTTAACATAAAGCCATGGCGGCATAACGGCAGTGCATTTAGAAGAATTCCGTAATCTTATATTTAGGTTTAAACCCGAATTTGTTGTATATGCGCATTTAGCAATCGATATCGAAATGCTTCAAATCATTAGTTTAACATTTTTAAAAGTTAATTAACCTTCTTTGACGTATTGAAGGTGATATAAACCCTATGGCGGTGCAGTAAAATTAATTTCCGTAATCTTATATTTAGGTATAAAGTCGATTTTTTTGTATATATGCATTTAGCAATCGATATCGAAATGCTTCAAATAACTGGTTTAACATATTTAAGTTAATAAACCTTCTTTAACGAACAGAAGTTAACATAAAGCCATAACGGCATAACGGCAGTGCATTTAGAAGAATTCCGTAATCTTATATTTAGGTATAAAGTCGAATTTGTTGTATATACGCATTTAGCAATCGATATCGAAATGCTTCAAATCATTAGTTTAACATATTTAAATTAATTAACCTTCTTTAACGTATTGAAGGTGATATAAAGCTATGGCGGCATAACGACAGTACATTTGGAAGTATTCCGTAATCTTATATTTAGGTATAAAGTCGATTTTTTTGTATATATGCATTTAGCAATCGATATCGAAATGCTTCAAATAACTGGTTTAACATATTTAAGTTAATAAACCTTCTTTAACGAACAGAAGTTAACATAAAGCCATAACGGCATAACGGCAGTGCATGTAGAATAATTCCGTAATCTTATATTTAGGTATAAAGTCGATTTTGTTGTATATACGCATTTAGCAGTCGATATCGAAATGCTTCAAATCATTAGTTTAACATATTTAAGTTAATAAAGCTTCTATAACGCACTGAAGTTAACACAAAGCCAAAACGGCATAACAGCAGTGCATTTAGCAGAATTCCGTAATCTTATATTTAGGTATAAAGTCGATTTTCTTGTACATATGCATTAAGCAATCGATTTCGAAATGCTTCAAATCATTAGTTTAACATATTTAAGTTAATTAACCCTCTTTATCTTACTGAAGTCTACAAAAGCCTTAACGGCATAACGGCAGTGCATTTAGAAGAATTCCGTAATCTTATATTTAGGTATAAAGTCGATTTTCTTGTACATATGCATTAAGCAATCGATTTCGAAATGCTTCAAATCATTAGTTTAACATATTTAAGTTAATTAACCCTCTTTATCTTACTGAAGTCTACAAAAGCCTTAACGGCATAACGGCAGTGCATTTACAAGAATTCCGTAATCTTATATTTAGGTATAAAGTCGATTTTCTTTTATATGCTCATTTAGCAATCGATAACGAAATGCTTCGAATCATTAGTTTAACATTTTTAAGTTAATAAAGCTTCTTTAACGAACTGAAGTTAACACAAAGCCATAACGGCATAACGGCAGTGCATTTAGAAGAATTCCGTAATCTCGTATTTAGGTTTAAATCCATTTTCTTGTATATACACATTTAGCAATCGATATCGAAATGCTTCAAATCATTAGTTTAACACATTTAAGTTAACTAACCTTCTTTAACGTATTGAAGGTGATATAAAGCCATGGCAGTGCATGTACAATAATTCCGTAATCTTATATTTAGGTATAAAGTCGATTTTGTTGTATATACGCATTTAGCAATCGATATCGAAATGCTCCAAATAACTGGTTTAACATATTTAAGTTAATAAACCTTCTTTAACGCACTGAAGTTAACATAAAGCCATGGCGGCATAACGGCAGTGCATGTAGAAGAATTCCGTAATCTTATATTTAGGTACAAAGTCGAATTTGTTGTATATACGCATTTAGCAATCGATATCGAAATGCTTCAAATCATTAGTTTAACATATTTAAATTAATTAACCTTCTTTAACGTTGTTTAATCCAAACAAATACTCCTCTGCATTACTCCCACAAATTACAAAAAGTAATAGAGGCGTAATGTAGAGGAGTATAAACCGCCCCAACTTCACGCAACAGGCGAAAAAGGAGGAATGAAGGAGACGATTTTCCCGCGCTTTCACAAAAAAAGCATTATTATCCCGCCAACAGCAGCGATCAACAAACATATAACAAGTGAAAAACACAGGAGTGAATATCAAAAGCGAAAGTGTGCCATTAAAAGAAGTGAACTGCAAGTGATATAGAAGTGAACGAAACCAAGTTTTCTATAATTATACAAAGCGATATAAGCGAACACGGACAACAAATTTACTTTTATTCCAATATAGTGAACCCGACCGTAAGGGAAAACATTTGGCACCTTTTTTCTTCAACAACAACCTTTTGATCAACAACAACAACACAGGAGATAAAGCAGCAGCAGGTTACAATCATTTATAAATTAACATAGATTTACATGTGTGTATCTATAAAGTAACACAATTAACTATTATTAATAACACATACACACACCCATATACATATTTATATATACACGATTAAACTCAAATTTTATAACGTTTGAACTCAAATTGATCATCTTTTAATTATTCGAAATCGGCCCCCTACGTCGACATACCCCGACATTTTTGGTCCTTCGAGCCGGATTAATTAAAAGAAAAAGTCTTCGTGGGAATTTTAACAACAATATCATCGTTGGAATTCCACAACCCAACCTGAAGGTTTTAAAAGAGTGCACCCAACAAACAAAAACTCTACACGCTGAAGCTGAAGCTGGGGTAGCAAGTAAATAAAAACAAAAACAAACCGAAATTAACAAACCGGAAAAAATTTGTAAGTGCGACCCATATATTTCTAAATATATTATAATAATACAATATAAAGTGCAAATCAAAAAATTGTTAAAAAACACCCAATTGCCAAATTGTGTCCTTGAACCGACTTAAGCACAATTTATTTGTTTTATTGGGTTAACAAAAATTTGATCTGCACTATTTAATTATATGTATATACACATATTTACATATACTTACCCAAGAGAAGAAGTGCAATAATAAAATATATGCATATAATTTGCCGTCGGCTATTGCATTCTTCTCGTTGAACTCAAATTATATATATAAATAAATATACACCCGCCGCTACATACCTGCATACGAATAGCGCACCCATTCGTTTATATTTGTTGGTGACAAAATTTGTTGGCGAACAGCGCGTCAAAAGACAATTACCCAGTAGGAAATTAAAAAGGTGACCCAGTAGGAAAAAGTGCAAAACCCTGCAAATTTTTTATTTATCTATTTTTTTCTACGATTCATCGGAAATTTAATAATTTCGCATCAACATTAACAATCGGACACCATCGAGATAAGAACAAGCCAATTAATTTGAAATTTTGAAAATAAATAAATCACTATACAAAAGTTTTTTAAAGTTTGTTTTCTTACATTTTCGTAACACTACGCGACTCATTTTCTCATTTAACCCAAAAATCAAAGATATTTTACTCAAAAATGGAAATGGAGGATTTCAAAATCACAACAACAGATTTGATTGAATTCGTGGAAGACCATCTTCAGACCCAAAGTGAAGATGATTCGGTCTATACCCTAGAAATTAAAAGGGTCGAACTAAATTCGCTCTATGAAAAAGCAAAGCGCTCATACGATGCGATCAGAAGAATTTCTCGCGAAAGTCATGAAACCATCGATTTCTTTAAAGTGAAAGAAAAATATCAAAAAAGTTATCAAATGTACCTCTCTTGCTTAGCTTCCATCAACGAAGATGTAGATGCGCGTAAAACACAAGTGTCAACCCAACCCATTAAGGAAAGGACTTCAGAAGCCACAATGATGGATTTCGCTCCTGCAGTTCACCTTCCACCATGCGACACCGACATCTTTTACGGAGATTACACAACTTGGCCCACATTTCGGGATATGTTTACAGCCCTGTATATCCGTAACCCAAGGATTAGTAACGTTGAAAGACTCTTTCACCTTACTCAGAAGACCCGAGGAGAAGCAAGAGAGGTTATTCAAAACGCACCCCTAACAAATGATGGTTTCATACTCGCCTGGAAAAATTTAGTCGACCAATACGAAAATAAGAGGTTGCAGGTAAACACCCAATTAAAGACCCTTTTTAACTTACCCCAAGTAACTCAGGAAACAGGTTGTGCTATAAAAAGCTTACAACGTTCGGTCAATAACGTTTTAACCAATTTACACAATCTTGAGATTGACACACAAAGCTGGGATCCGATATTAATATATCTTTGTAGTTCCAAACTACCTAAACAAACTCTCGAAATGTTTGAATATACCCTAGCTGATAATTCAGATATACCGACGTGGTCAAATTTCGACAGTTTTTTAACCCACAAATACAAAACCCTCGAATCTGTTGGAAACTTCAAAGCTTCAGTAGCAAAATTACCCCCATTCCACACCGGTGCAGTTAAAAGAACAGATGAAAAGAAATACAACACTTTTCATGCAAACGTGGCTGAAACGCCAATTGCTAGACCCTCTAATACCCAAAGAAATAATAATTTCAACTTTACTCAACATAATACAGATACAGAAAGCTGTAAGCTCTGTAAAAAGCAGCACCCTATTCGAGAATGTCCCAAATTTCTCGCAATGAATGTGGAGTCACGTATCTCCACAATCAAAAAATATGGTTATTGCTATAACTGCTTGGCCATATCACACAGCTACAAGAACTGTGTGAGTAAATTCTCGTGTCGTAAGTGTCACAAAAAACACAATACTCTGATACACAGAGAATCCAGCTTTCGACCTGAATCCACTCCGGAAATACCAAACGTCACTAGTTCGAACCATGAAAACGCTTCAAGTACCGCACTACCCACCCAAAGCACAAATACAAATCGGCAAGCCTACACTACAACTATACAGTCCACTATATCATCAACCCAAGACCCACCCAACCCAAGTAGGAAGCAGATATTACTCGGTACTGCAATGGTTCAAATAGAACATAATGGCCAGCGATATTCCGCGAGAGCTCTTATCGATTCAGGATCGGAAGCCACATTTATATCTCGAAGACTTCAGAGAAGCTTGGATATACCCACCCACTCTGTATCAGCCCAAGTGACCGGACTAAACAATGCAGTTTCAGCAACACCAACGAACATTTGTGAAATAACGCTTTGCTCACCCTTAAATACAAATTATAAGCTATCAGCACAGGCATTTATACTAAATAGCCTAACTGATAATTTACCCTCATACCTTATAGATCCAAAGCAGTGTCTTAAAAATCTTGGATTCACTTTAGCCGACACCCAATTTCACAAACCCAGACCCGTGGATATATTAATCGGCAGTGATATTTATCCAAGTATTTTACTCAATGGAGTAAAGAGGAACATACTAGGTTCACTCTTAGCTCAAGAGACAGAATTCGGATGGATATTGTCCGGACCCATAACTCAACCCTCCCAAAATCCCGCCATAGTATCATTTCACAATAAAGTGAATCCCGAGAGTCTTCTCACACGTTTTTGGGAGGTGGAGGAAATCCCAAAGGAATCCGTAGTTTCCAAATCGGACCAAATTTGTGAGGAAATTTTCCAAAAAACTACCCGTCGTAATCCAGATGGGCGCTATATAGTAACCCTACCCTTCAAAGAACCCGACAATATTGATATCGGGCAATCTAGACATATAGCGTTGGCCCAATTTCTCAGAAATGAACGAGCTTTACTTAAAAAACCCGAAGTGAAAGCAGAATACGACAAAGCAATCATGGAATATTTGGAACTCGGACAAATGAAGAAAGTAGAGTATGACCCTTCTGGTAAAGCGACCCAATATTACTTACCACACCACGCGGTCATTAAACCCGACCGTATAACCACGAAATTGCGTGTGGTATTTAACGCATCTTGCCCGACGTCAAATCACAAAAGCTTGAATGACGTCTTACATATCGGGCCTACTTTACAGAAAGACCTTGTCATTCTGATAACAAATTGGCGACTCTTCCAATTCGTTTTTAATGCGGATATTAAAAAAATGTACCGGCAAATACTCGTAGACCCTAAACACACTCGGTTCCAAAGGATACTATTTAGGAAGTCCCCAGAAGACACAATAGAAGACTTCGAATTGCACACAGTCACGTTCGGCATAAATTGTGCGCCGTATTTAGCGATCCGTACCCTCATGAAGCTAGCCGATGATGTTGAAGAAACCCACCCATTAGCAGCCAAAATACTTCGCCAGGAAATGTATGTAGACGATGTTTTAGCTGGAACACATGACCTGACCACGGCAAAGTCAGCACGAGATGAACTCATTTCCGCTCTGAAGACCCCAGGATTCGCTCTGCGAAAATGGACCTCCAATGACCCACACATTCTGAAAGGACTTCCACAGGATCATCTTTTAGAGACGGAAACACTCAACCTTTCGGAACCCGAGAAAACCAAAACCCTAGGCATTCGATGGAACTCCAAAAAGGATTCATTTTTCTTCCTCGTCAACCCAATGGAGAAAAAACCCGCATACACCAAACGTGAAGTTTTATCAGCCATAGCAAAATTGTTTGACCCAGCCGGTTGGCTTAGTCCAATAATAATCACGGCAAAAATAATTATGCAACAAATATGGCTGGATAAAACTGACTGGGATGAAAGCCTGAAGCCCCTCACCCTTCATCGATGGAACAGCTTCGTAAAGGATTACGACAACATAAACAAAATTGAAATACCCAGGTGGACCCATTTCAAGCCAACAGCCACCATTGAATTCCACGGTTTCTCTGATGCTTCAGAAAAAGCATATGCCGCGACACTCTATATAAGGGTTTCAGTTGGAGACAAAATATGGACAACTCTCTTAGTCTCAAAAACAAGAGTTGCTCCCATTAAAACCGTATCCCTACCTAGATTGGAACTCTGCGGAGCGGTTCTGCTAGCTAACCTTGTTAACTCTACTCTATCCCAACTTCACCTAACCCAATATAAAAATTATTTTTGGACTGACTCAACCATAGTTCTTGCTTGGTTAAACAAACCACCCTGTTCATGGACCACTTTCGTTTCACATCGAGTAGCTGCAATCACCGAGAAAGTGGGAGTCGATAATTGGAACCATGTGGAAAGCCAAGACAATCCCGCAGACTTGGCAAGCCGAGGATGTACACCCACCGATCTATTGAATTACAACCTCTGGTGGCATGGACCCCAATGGCTACAACACGAAAAGGAGCATTTTCCAGCATCGGAGAAAACATACAACACTACCGTGGAGTTCAAACCCGTTAAGACGTTTGCGATAACCACCCAAGAGGATATACTAGAAAGGTTTTCCTCATTCCCCAGAGCTATTCGCGTTATCGCTTACCTATTCAGGTTTTGCGCAAATGCCTCACCAAGGAGGCGAGGAATTGTTTACTTAAACCACGAAATAACCCCGGAAGAGTTCAAAACAACCCGAATGAAGTTAATTATTCAAACCCAAAAAACACATTTCCGAGAAGAATATGATGCATTGACCCGTAAAACCCAAATACATAAGAAAAGTTCATTATTGACTTTAAATCCATTCATTGACCCTAAAGGAGTTATGCGAAGTGACGGAAGATTAACTAATTCCGCAGCACTATCATATAACGAGCGTCACCCTATCCTATTACCCTATAATAGCCGTATGACAAAATTACTAACTCAATTTACCCATTTAGCAACGCTACACGGCGGAAATCAGCTAGTTCTTCGACTCCTAAGGACAGAATTCTGGATACCCAAAGCAAAGATGCTGATTAAAACAATCATTCATCAATGCAAAACGTGCATCATACACAACAAGGCTCAACAAACCCAAATAATGGCAGCTCTTCCAAATGAACGAACCATCCTAACCCGGCCGTTTGCTAACACTGGTATCGATTTCGCTGGACCCTATGACATCAAAAACTACACTGGGAGAGCATGTCTAATCACCAAAGGATATATATGTGTATTTGTATGCTTCTCAACTAAAGCAATACATCTCGAACCCGTTAGCGATCTCACTACACAAGCCTTCCTAGCAGCATTCTCTCGTTTCTTCTCGAGGCGTGGATGCCCCGCCAATCTTTATTCCGACAACGGAACAAACTTTATAGGAGCTTCACAGTTGCTAGTTAAAGATCGGCGTGAATTCTTACATACACTTCGAACTCAAATTACATCTCTCCATAGCCATCAAAATATCTCATGGCACTTCAACCCACCAGGAGCTCCACATATGGGTGGATTATGGGAAGCAGGCGTAAAAAGTCTAAAAACCCACCTAAAAAAGATCGCAAAACTACAAAAATTCACGTTCGAAGAATTTGCTACCCTATTGACCCGCATTGAAAGCTGTTTAAACTCTCGACCCATAAGCCCCATAAGTGATGACTCAACAAGCTTGGAACCTCTAACTCCAGGACACTTCCTTATAGGTACCCCATTGCTAACCCCTGCCGAACCCAATTTAGAGGATGCAAATTTAAGCGTCGTTAACAGATGGCAGAAACTAAAAATACTCTACCAGCACATTTGCAAGAGATGGAAGGAAGAGTACCTTAAGGAACTACACAAACGATATAAATGGAAATACCCACATCGTAATGTTGAAGTTAACGACTTAGTCGTTATAAGAAACGACAGTACTTCACCCAACGAATGGAAGCTCGGTCGAATCCAAAAGGTCTTCCCCGGCTTAGACCATAAAACACGAGTGATTGAAATCCGAACTGCTCAAGGCACAGTAACCCGCCCTATCACAAAAATTGTGATATTAAATACAGAATAACATACAAGTTTTCTCTTCTTTTTTAGTGAAATGGCCCCAACAATCACCAACTCACCCAAACCTCGTTCTATGAGCCCAACAATCACCAACTCACCCAAACCTCGTCGCATGAGCTCAGCAATTACCATCCGGTCCCGTAGCGCAACCCGTAGCATCACACCGATTTCGGAAGACGAAACGATGTCCCGACGTATTCAACGTTTCAAGTCGACCCTTCCCACTATTCGTGAAGAAAAGGAATGTGATGATCGTACAACACGAAAAACGATCTCACATCGAAGAAAACACACATCATCCCGTCATGTCGCTTGCGGAATATGCAAAAAAGACCACCGTCTAGTGACTTGCGCTACGTACTCGGCATATAATATAAACGAAGCAGTAATAAAATACCACTACTGCGTTAATTGCTTAGCCAGGTCGCACAAGACAGAAGGATGTACAAGCAAAAATAGATGTTCCGTTTGTCATGGAAAACATCATTCATCCCTACACGGACATCCGAGGCTATACCCGACCAACGATGCCAATGTTGTGGAGAAACATCCACTTGCAATAGAGACCCGACTACCATCCTTACTGGCTAAGCAGACCCTAGTACCCACATTGAAGATACGATTAAGATGCGATGGTGAATGGCATAAAGTTCGAGCCATTTTAAACCCTACCCTCAAAATCACGAATATAGCAGCTGAACTCGTCAAACACTTAAAACTGCCAATTACATACCTCAACACGTATCGTATTTGTAGCATACAAATCAGCTCAAATAATGACACAAAGTTTTCTCTGGAATGTAACGCAGTTATCACCCACAAGCTACCCAAAAAACCCTATGAGCGAGATCTAAGCGACGATGTGCAAATGCGCTTTGAACACTTAGTTCTCGCTGACCCTCAATTCCACAGCAACAGGGAGATAACGTTGGAGATTGGAGCAGATGTGTACCCTCAAATCATCAGAAATGGACTATTCAAACCCGATAATGGTACGGTGGTAGCGCAGAATACAGCATTTGGCTGGACCCTTACTGGCACCATCTAACCATAAGTATATTGCTGATAAATACTCAAAAAAAAAAAAAAACTCAATTTTTTCAATACCCAATCAGTTACCCTATTAATACTCAATTATTTCGCAGATTCTGCAAGGTGGCCGGGATGTTTAATCCAAACAAATACTCCTCTGCATTACTCCCACAAATTACAAAAAGTAATAGAGGCGTAATGTAGAGGAGTATAAACCGCCCCAACTTCACGCAACAGGCGAAAAAGGAGGAATGAAGGAGACGATTTTCCCGCGCTTTCACAAAAAAAGCATTATTATCCCGCCAACAGCAGCGATCAACAAACATATAACAAGTGAAAAACACAGGAGTGAATATCAAAAGCGAAAGTGTGCCATTAAAAGAAGTGAACTGCAAGTGATATAGAAGTGAACGAAACCAAGTTTTCTATAATTATACAAAGCGATATAAGCGAACACGGACAACAAATTTACTTTTATTCCAATATAGTGAACCCGACCGTAAGGGAAAACATTTGGCACCTTTTTTCTTCAACAACAACCTTTTGATCAACAACAACAACACAGGAGATAAAGCAGCAGCAGGTTACAATCATTTATAAATTAACATAGATTTACATGTGTGTATCTATAAAGTAACACAATTAACTATTATTAATAACACATACACACACCCATATACATATTTATATATACACGATTAAACTCAAATTTTATAACGTTTGAACTCAAATTGATCATCTTTTAATTATTCGAAATCGGCCCCCTACGTCGACATACCCCGACAAACGTATTGAAGGTGATATAAAGCTATGGCGGCATAACGACAGTACATTTGGAAGTATTCCGTAATCTTATATTTAGGTATAAAGTCGATTTTTTTGTATATATGCATTTAGCAATCGATATCGAAATGCTTCAAATAACTGGTTTAGCATATTTAAGTTAATAAACCTTCTTTAACGAACAGAAGTTAACATAAAGCCATAACGGCATAACGGCAGTGCATTTAGAAGAATTCCGTAATCTTATATTTAGGTATAAAGTCGATTTTCATGTATATACACATTTAACAATCGATATCGAAATGCTTCAAATCATTAGTTTAACATATTTAAGTTAATTAACCCTCTTTATCTTACTGAAGTCTACAAAAGCCTTAACCGCATAACGGCAGTGCATTTACAAGAATTCCGTAATCTTATATTTAGGTATAAGGTCGATTTTCTTTTATATGCTCATTTAGCAATCGATAACGATATGCTTCGAATCATTAGTTTAACATTTTTAAGTTAATAAAGCTTCTTTAACGAACTGAAGTTAACACAAAGCCATAACGGCATAACGGCAGTGCATTTAGAAGAATTCCGTAATCTCGTATTTAGGTATAAAATCGATTTTCTTGTATATACACATTTAGCAATCGATATCGAAATGCTTCAAATCATTAGTTTAACACATTTAAGTTAACTAACCTTCTTTAACGTATTGAAGGTGATATAAAGCCATGGCGGCATAACGGCAGTGCATGTACAATAATTCCGTAATCTTATATTTAGGTATAAAGTCGATTTTGTTGTATATACGCATTTAGCAATCGATATCGAAATGCTCCAAATAACTGGTTTAACATGTTTAAGTTAATAAACCTTCTTTAACGCACTGAAGTTAACATAAAGCCATGGCGGCATAACGGCAGTGCATGTAGAAGAATTCCGTAATCTTATATTTAGGTATAAAGTCGAATTTGTTGTATATGCGCATTTAGCAATCGATATCGAAATGCTTCAAATCATTAGTTTAACATATTTAAATTAATTAACCTTCTTTAACGTATTGAAGGTGATATAAAGCTATGGCGGCATAACGACAGTACATTTGGAAGTATTCCGTAATCTTATATTTAGGTATAAAGTCGATTTTTTTGTATATATGCATTTAGCAATCGATATCGAAATGCTTCAAATAACCGGTTTAACATATTTAAGTTAATAAACCTTCTTTAACGAACAGAAGTTAACATAAAGCCATAACGGCATAACGGCAGTGCATTTAGAAGAATTCCGTAATCTTATATTTAGGTATAAAGTCGATTTTCATGTATATACACATTTAGCAATCGATATCGAAATGCTTCAAATCATTAGTTTAACATATTTAAGTTAATTAACCCTCTTTATCTTACTGAAGTCTACAAAAGCCTTAACGGCATAACGGCAGTGCATTTAGAAGAACTACGTTATATTAAATTTAGGTACAAAGTCAATTTTGTTGTACATACACATTT